>PVJX010005341.1:0-86302 GCA_004027295.1 Dolichotis patagonum
TTCCTTTGCCAGATTAATCAGTCCATTACCCTTAATCTCAGTCTCAGGCAAAGTCTCTGGGCATGAGCAAAATGCAGACAAACTTTCTGCCAAGCCAAAACACACATCATAGGGAGTCCAACAACCAATACAGTCCTCCTTCCCAGCAGAAACCTCCCAAGCCTGGTCTTTACTATCAGGCTTTCTATCAGACTTCTGGCCTCCTGAGCTCTGACCAGAATCTCCTCTACAGAACAACCTAAGTTGCTCCAGCTCTGTGCATCCAGGCGACATGTCCGAACCTTTCCAAACTCTGCCTACAAGGCATTTCCAAAGCCTCTCGAAAAACATGATCAGGTATGGTCATAGCAATGACCCCACTCCTCGGTACCAAATTCTGTCTTGGTTACTTTTTACTTATCGCTGAGACAAAATACCTGATACCCAAAGTTGGGAAAGGAAAGGTTTATTTCTTACAGTTTTTGGAGGTTTCAGTCCATACTCAGTTGGCTCCAAGGCAGGGTGGCATGGTGGGGCCACAGTTCATAGCGGGGCCACAGTTCATAGCGGCTGCAAACAGCAAGCAGAAGCCGGCAAGAGAGACACCCCTTCTTCCTGCCATTACATCACATCCTGGCTCCACCCCCTAGGCGGGTGTAGCACTGACACCACCAATCCAAGCGCTAGACAATGAACCAATCACAAATGCACAATGCAAATACATGAGGCCTGGGGGCCACCGACATAAACCATGACAAGCACACATCTTCCCCTCTGGAGCCAGGAAGCAATGTAAGGCCCAGACCTCCCCCCAAAGTGAACCACAGCCATTCTTAGGAATAACAAGGTCCAAAGCTCCTCTGACGAGAACAGCTAACTTCATATCAGGAAAGAAGCTCAACAGGCTCCTCCGGGAGAACCCATGACAACAAGAGAACCAACAGCACCAAACCACAATATCATGGAGAACCAGCAATACCAAACACTTTCTCTCCAGTTCTCCTTTTTATCATGGCAACAATCCTCAGGTGGGTCATCCACTTTCAGCACCACACTGATTTGTTCAGCTGGTATTACAAGTTCACCAGTTATCAGTCCACCACAGGGTTGGATGATGTTCTGTTTTGAAAAAGATGGCTTTCTGCTCTGTGGTGAGTAAATGAGCACTCTGGGTGGTTGCTGACAGACCAGTAAGCAGTTGTGTGATGGTCCAGTGAAAGATGATAGTCCTTTGTACTGTGGCAACAACCACAGTATCAATGAAAAAAAGATAGATATATAATTTATACAGAAGTGGCAAATCTTTTGAATATGAGATTAAATCATTTAAGGGTGAAGTTTTCCACTTATAAAAGAAGTTTAAAAAACTGATGTAAAAGGCTTTTCCCTAGAAGGAGAATTATGTATGTCTATGTATACATGATATTGAGGGCAGAGGTAAAAATGCTGACAGAATTGGAAGAGGAGAACTTTTTTTTATCTTCACTTCATCCAAAAGAAAGCAAATGAGGCTAGGCGTGGTGGTACATGAATGTAATCCCACCATTTGGGAGGAACACCACGAGTTCAAGGCCAACCTGGACTACATAGTGACTTCAAGTCAGTTTGCACTACAAAGCAAGATCCTGTCTCAGAAAATAAATGAGGTACCATGAGCTCATACCTCCCCTTCTTCCTCACTGCCCACTGACAGAGGGTAAAGAGGGTAAATCTAAGTCAGAATTGGACATTGTTGTTTTTATTAATGGTAAAGTTACTCTGATGAGAACCACATTCTTTTTAAGGTCTCCCTCTGCTAAGCAGGATAGTTAAGGTATGTCCTATGGTGGACTCCGTCAGCTAGGTTTGGGGCCCAGCCATCTCATTCTTTCTCTCCTCTGTAGGATACATGAATATGTATATTCCAAAACTTAAATAATGGGGACATGCAGGTGGTGATGAAAGGGGCTACCACCCACATTGCTTTTTCAAGCAAAGAATTTCTCAAGTTCTCACTTTCCAACTTTGTTTCACTAAAAAAGCTGTGCACACAAGGGATCGCAAAGTTTCTGCTATTGAGTCAGTACAGTAGTGTGTATTACTGTGTCATTTGACTGTTGGTCCTTACATAAACATTCTGGGTTGAGAATCTTAAGAGGGCTGAATGGTGGAATTCAGGCACCAAAGATCAATCCAAAACCTCCAGTACAAATTATATGGACCAGGTAGCTGTGTTTTATTTCCAAGTTTGCCTCATCTTTTGGGTCTTCTATTTTCTTAGTAGTGTAGGGAATGCTTTGTTCTATTTTAAATGTTTACTGCAAGTACTCTCCTCTACCAGTAGCTGTTATTTTGTATTTCCTTCGCAAAACTAGTGTAGTTAAATTACTTAAGTTTTATGTGAGAAAGTTTTGAAATGGGTAGTTAAGCCATAACTTTGAAATTAAGTTAATGCCATGCCTTGAGAAAATTCCAGGCTGGAAGTTCACTGCTATTTTTCATCTCAGAATTTTTAGCATCATCCAAGCTCCCTATGACATTCTGCACTAAACCAAATGACAACTTAAAATTCCATACTAATATCACAAAGCCTCCGCAGATTTTACCATTTGAGCCTTGGCATTAATCGTTAATTTTCCTTATCTATGTTCATTCTCATTTATTTTCTCTCATTCTCATTCTCTGTTAAAAGGAAAGTAAGGAGGTAAATCTGTCTCATGGAAAGGGGAGCAAGAGATGGAGGGAGGGAGGAGAAAGAAATAAAAATGGTAATAATAATAAACAAAATAATGATATGTTGTTTACTAGTACCAGATCCCCAAAATGAACGTAAACAGTATGTACTGCAAAAATGTACCAGTAAAAAATGGCTGGGGGTGGGAGGGAAATAATTGAATTCCAAATGCTTGCCCTTTCTGGTTTCTTAAACTCCCAGACAGCACTTACTTAAGTGCTTGAGTACAGTCAAGGTAGCTCTTTCAGCAGCCCCTGGCTGAGCTGTCTCTCATTGGAATGAATTTAGGTAGTGTGACAAGTCCAAGCCAGATGTCTCCAATTTCAAGGGGGTTTGTGCCACACTTTTTCAGTATGTCAAAGGATCCCTGATTCTTATAATTATCACAGCCTCATTTCCACCTCCACAAGCTGAAAAGATATAAACAAATCTCCTGTCTATACTGCACTGCTATCAGGTTGTTATACAGATTGGCTCACCTCATTGTTCCCAGCCAAAAATGGAATTAAAAACTTCTGTTTCTAGGGAAAATGGTTCTCAAAGAAAACTTGGGGAGGAAATTTTATCTTTTGACAAGTTAGTTATCTATGTTGGCTATCTAAGGTCTTCAGTGTCAGACTAAACTTAGCAGGAAGGAATCAAGAGGCTAATGGAGCACTAGCAACCTTTAGAAGAAAATTTATCTCTGTGCAGTGATGCTTTTCTAGCATATGACACATTCTTTTTCTTGGGCAAAATGTTAGAAATTTTTTGTGGTGGTAGACTCAGCTACTGAGATGCCTAGCATTTTCTTTCTTTCTCTGTTGTCCCTCTTGCACGTTTAAAGCTTGATTTCTTTTTTGAACCCTGTGTTCTTAGCAACTGAGTGCTGAATGAGTGAGCTTTCGCTAGTGACAGAACCTTCCCTGCCATTTGAGAGAAGAGTGTTCCACGTTTGTCGTAGGCAGTTTTGCCATTCCTGATTGTCCTGTACCTTTGTGTATCCTTATGATCCTATCTTGTAATGAAACTTCTGCATGAATCCTGCTTCTTTTAGTCTTTCCTCTTTTCATCTCCCCTTGCCTCAGCTGGAGAACAACCAACCCATAACACATTCTTTCAAGGCCTGTGATTCCATAGGGGCCAGTGTGCCCTGTACAGTGTACTCCTCAAAACCTTGCCTTTCTTCAGTATTTGAGTTTTCCAGACCTTGCAAACTCGGTGGCAGCAGACACATTCCCTTTACCTAATTGTGCCCAAATGGGTTATGTCTCTAGTGTCTCCTTTTCTCTTTTCAGGCAGCCCCAGCTGACTTGTTAACTTGCTTAACTTGGGTCTTTTTCTTTCTACATCATATAAAATTGACATTGCTTAAATAAGAATACCTTCCAGGCTCTGAGATAATTATTTTAGTATACTCCAGAATTCTTTTTCTCAGGTCTTCTTTGGTCTGTATTACTGTCCTTGAATAAACAACAGAAGAGCTCATTTTTCCTTAGTTCTATCATTTGAAGGGCAGATAAACTAAAGTGAGTTTCCTTTTCTTTTCAACATGATTTGGCCTGGCTTTTCTTACATTTTCCTTGGAAATTTCTCCTTTCTTTTAGTTTAATTTGGTTGTCTGGGTGGGTGGGTTGGTTGGTTGGTTGGTTTTTTCATTTTCCAACTTAGTCACTCAGATTTGTTTTAAGTCTAATCTGGTTTTCTTTGCTTTTCTAAACAGAGATGATTCCTAGAGAAACGTTTTATTTTTCTACATTATTAAGGCTTTATTGAGGCTTTTCTAGTAATCCAAAAAGGTGATTTACCCCATATAGTAAGGACTCCATTTCCCTTTGTCTCTTCAGCGATTTAAGTCCTCTCACCCATTTGTGGTTGACTCTGCAGTTTGCTTGAAGGTGTATAGCCGGCACCAACCGTGAAATCACGCTGGGAGGGACCGAGTGTAGAACCTTGTGGACAAGCCACATGAGTCCAAAGGTTAGTCATTCCTCAGTCCTCTCTTGAGATATGATGCAGAATCAAATTTGGGGCCATGAAATGTGCGCCTCCTTCTTAATGACAGCATATATCATTAAATGCTGGGATCCCATGTGTTTTCATATGGACCTGATTGCTGCCTTCAGCGGTCCAGCCTAGCAAATGTGATAAAGAGTAAAAGATTACTGCATCAGTAGATGCCTAAAATGTCCAGTTATTTTGAGGTGAGCCTTTCCTAGAACTAAAGACCTCTTCCTGAAAAGCCCCCAAAGAACACAAGCACCAACACAATGCACCGAAGTTTCTGTCTTCCTCTGTGATCCGTTGAGTGCCTGTGTGAATGGATTTAAGGGGCTCTTCTCCACTGCTGGTTCTGAACAATGAAGAAGCAGTCACAGGAGACAGATGAATTAATGATGAAGACAGACTGGAAGATGACACAGCTTTTACCTGAACATAAAATTAGGCTTCCTGTTCTTTGTTCTTTAAACTTTCTTATCTAGATTGAGGCACAGAGGCCAATGAAATGCTGTCCCCCTACCCTAGAGGTGCAAGTACACCCAAACAGGCTATGTCCAGTTTTGGAACCAGCTTCCAGAAAGGAGGCCTGGCTCTGTGTTTAGTGATCTCTTGCTCATCCTTTTATCACTGTCCCACATGTAAAGAAAAGGATCAGACCTCCTCCTAGTGGTTACCTTCCCAGAGGTGAAAGGAGTACTTTAGGAATGAAGAATCGAATATTGTCCCTAAATGGTTACCTTGATACCATTTTTTCAATTATCTGATCTCCTACCACATTTTTAAAAAATGACATTTTAGAGCAGTTTTAGGTTTATAGAAAAATTGAACAGAAAGTACTGTTTCTGTTTACCCATTTCCGTTTACCTCACTTTACCCACAGTTGTCATTATTATCCTCCATTAATATACATTTGTTAAAACTGACAAATCTATATTATTACATAATTATTAACTAAAGTCCACAGTTTACATTAGAGTTCTTTATACGTGTTGTGAATTTTGACACTTATTTGATAAATAGCCATGATTACAGTGTAGTACAAAATAGTTCACTGCCCTAAATATTCTGTGTTCAACCTTCTCACCACCTTTTTGAAATGGTATCCTTATTATTGATTGATAAAAATTCCTCACATTTCTTAGGGTTTTGTTGTTGTTGGTTTGTTTTCTTTTTTGATTAAGCCAGTCTTACTGTGTAGTTCAGGCTGGCCTTGAACTTGCAAGATTCCTCCTGCCTCAACCTCCCAAGTGCTGGGATTGATTGTAGGAATGCACCACCATACCCAGCTCTTTCTTGATAGTCATTTTGTTGCAGTTATAACTTGGAATTTTTTTTTCTTTTTTGTCTTTATGACTTACCAATCAAGATAGGTTAGTAAGTTGCTTTTTAGTATTTATCTTGTATTTCACCATCTTACTGGCTTTTTATATTCTACATTGGTGAATTGATTTGTATTGATTGTCTCAGTAATTTATTTGGCTAAAATTTCTAGAGCAAAGTTGAATGATTCTAATGACAATGATATGTATTACCTTGTTTCATTAGGAAATGAATTTTTAATTTTAATTATGCACCCTTTTGATATTTTTTGAAAATTTTCTACATAAAGGTTTTTTCTTTTAACTTTTTGATATAGTTACAGTAGCAGAATCATTGTTCTTGAACTCACCTTGCATCTTGGGTTTTTTTTTTTTTTTTTTTTTTTAATACCAGGGATTGAACTCACGACCTCGCATTAGCCATGCAGGCACTTATGCTGCTGAGCTGAATACCTGGCCCGTGGAATAATATTTGACTAATAGCCTTCTGAGTTCCATTAGTAAATATTTGACAAATTCATAAAGGTAAAAAAAAACATACATGTGATAACAACTAGCTGGCAGTCAAAGAAAAAAGATAACAATGAAGCATATTAAATAGCCTTAAGCAATATGGTATAAGATGAACATGTAATCTCAGCCCTTGGGAGGCTGAAGCAGGAGGATTGCCACGAATTCAAGGCCAGCCTCAACTGCACAGTGAAACCTTGTCTCAAAAAAAAAAAAATTACCAGATAAATATGAAGGAATAAACTAAACTCTACTAAAATTTAGTAACTAAATCACTGCCTTAGTCTATTTTCTGCTATTGTAACAGAACACCAAAGACTAGGTAATTTATAAATAATAGAAACTTAATTGGTTCATGGTTCTGCAGGCAGGAAGTTCAGATTTTTTTGTGTTGTATTGTCTCAGGGTAGAAGGCAGAAAGATAAGAGGCATGCATGCAAGGTAGGCGATTTAGCCAAACTCATTCTTGTTCTCAGGAACCCACTTCTACAGTAACTAACTCCTTCAATAATATGCAACATAAAGAAGTGGTTTATTTTTGGCTCACGATTTCAGAAGTTTCAGTTCATAGTTGGCAGGCTCCAAGTCAGAAACATGGCAGAAGATGTGGAGGGTGAAAGTTTCTCAACCCATGGCATCTGGGAAGTACAAGAGTACAAGAAGGAGAGGAGAGGGCCAGGGAACAGATACAGTCGCCTAGGTCATATCCGTGACACCCAGACATACTTAGCAGTGTGCTTTACCAGTCTCCTAGGTACCTCTCAAGCCAGTCAAGTTAATAATCAGAATTACTCATCACAAGTCTACCCTTTGTCAACTTGACACCTAAATACATATCCTTAAATCCCACTTAATGTCCAAATAGAGATAATAAAAAGGTAATAATTCTACCTAATATGATATAACTTTCCTGCGTACAAAGCACTGATTCTTTCAATAAAGTCTCAAAAGTCCAAAACCAAAGTCCCTTCTGACTCTTCAGGCAAACTTTTAGCTGTGGGCCCCTGTAACATCAAAAAACAAGATACGTATTTCCAGGATATAGTGGCACAGGGTAAGCATCTATATTCCAAAAGGAAGAATATAGAAACGTGTCAGACCAAAGCAAGACTGAAACTCAGCAGTGCAGATTCAGCCCTCTACTCCATGTCTGGCGTCTGAGGCACATAGTGGCAAGATGTGAGTTCCAGGGGACAGGGCAGAGTATTCCTCAATTCATGGCATTTGGCAGCAGAGAACAGAGGAAGAGCTTGAGAAAAAGAGGCCAGAGATCAGATACAATCCCCAAGGAGTATCTATGACACATCCAAAATTTAGAGGTGTGCTTTACTAATCTCTTGGGTATCTCTCAGGCTAATCGAGTTGGCAGCCAAAGATTAGCCATCACAAGCAATTAATCCACTCATGAAGAGAAGGCCCTTATGATCGAATCATGTCGTGTAGTTCCCACCTCTTAATGCCATCACAGTAGCAATTAAATTTCAACAGATTTGGAGTGGACATTCAAACCACAGCACTCACGCAAAATCTGTGAGACTAAAGATTCAAAAAGTTGAGAATAAAAAAATGGCAGAGATATAGTAAATATAGGGAGACATGAACAAAAGAACTGCAAGTTAATTTTGCTTAAATTTAACCCGTAAATGTGTATTATGCAAAGCTAAGGTATTTTTTAAGTTTTTCACTCTTTAGCTCACCTTGAACTTCTTGCCTGTCATATTCTCCAACTTACCTGAGTTTCTTGTCTTGTCTGGATATACTTCTTAGCTCATTAGTAGCAGGAGGGAGCCACTTTTCTAGGTCAGTCTCATCTCTTATTGAAAGTTATTCTAGTACATACAGACAAATAGATTACCACTTGGACACAGATCACCCCTCCCACTTCACCTCCATACATACAACATTAATGTCCAGCTGCAGATTAATATTAGACCAAAATTCACTTGACATGTGATACCGATTTCTCCACATTCTTGAATGTGTTGTAAAGTCATTTAACTTATAAACCTGCTGATTTCTAGGTATGTCTTGGAAATCTTTTTGCTTTATTTAGATTGAGCCCCTTGTTTTCTGTAAGTTCCCATCAATAGCTGTAGATTCCTCCCCTGTAAGAACTCTGTGATGTGGTATGATCTGATTTGCTTTTTTTTTTTTTTTGGTGCCAGGAATCGAACTGATGACCTCTCGCTTATCAGGCAGTTGCTTATGCTGCTGAGCTAGCTCTCTGGTGGCCCCTGATTTGCTTATTGTTCTTACCCATTTTCCTTTTCCAGCTCCTGCAGCTGCCCTTGTACCCTCCTGAGTCCAGTCTTTCTTAGACAACTTGATGATGATAACCAAATAGTTAGCTTGGTTTTGCAGTTTTATATTGTTTGGTATGCTATATGACAGAATAATCTGAGTGGCTACTTTGTAGCCTTTCCCAAATTTAAAGAAATAAAAGGTTAAAAATTCAACTTACTCTAGAGGTTTTACTAGAAAATCTGCATATAATTTTTAGCACTAATCCAGTGATGATGAACCTTCAAATAAACTGTAAAAGTGATACTTTGTGCATCTTTTAGCTTGCTACTTGGCACCTATTTCCTATCTTACTATAATCATTACCCTCTTAATTGGATTTTACTCACCAAATAAACAAGTAGCAACTATTTAAGTAAAATATTTAAGTATTTTAGCAAAATACTTAAAATTTGTAAAAGCCATGTCCTGTAAGCTACTAAGCCATTATTCATATGTGTAACAGACAGATTTTTGTTTGTTTTTTACTCCTGAGTATATGGATACTTTCATATTCTCGGTACCTAGAAGTGCCTTAATACATCATGGGGACCAGTTTCTGTACCTGCTTAACCTATACATTGTTACTTTAGCCCCATTAAGAAATTGAAATCTTGATTTTTGAAAAGGGCATTTACTTTTCCTTGAAAATCACCTGTAAAAGTTACAGTAAATCTTACTTTTTAAATAGTTTATTGTCTCCAACATTTTAATTGTTTATTCTAGCTCTGCCTTCTTTAGCAGCCTACAGTGACATTATTTTGGCTGTGGTCAGAAATCAAAAGTTAAAACTGGTTGTTACCCGGTTTCTATTAGAAGTGTGTTTGAGAGAAGAGTTATTTAAGGAAAGATTGTTGAGGGGACATTTGGTTCGCGTACTCTGTATCTGCACTGTTTTATTTCAAGTTAGAGCTATAAAGACTACTTTCTTTGGAAGTACAATTTGTACTCTGGATTTTATCAAGGATAGATAATTAGGGAAAATCATGTAAAAACAGATTGCTGAGTTTGAAAAATCATCAAGGCATTGCTATTCTGTCACTTACTGTCTCCCAGAAAAACTAACCATGAGATATATCTTGGGATTTGTGTCAGGAAAGCAAAAAAAAAAAAAAAAAAAAAAAAAAAAAAAAAAAAAAAAAAAAAAAGAAAGAAAGAAAAAACACTCTGGCTTCCTTGAAGGATTAATAAACGTCTTCATTGCTAATTGTGAGGAATTATTTTTCCTCTTCAACATTGGGAAGCTCAGTGTCAAATTTTGATGTTATTTGATAGCAACTCTGTAAGTCCTTTCTGAATATGTCTCATATAAACATATTCTTGCTAGAAAAAAAAGATTTAAGTGGAAAATAGCAATAAGGCATTTGGTAAGCACCTGTTTATGCCTTGCTAAGGTATGGCTAGTAAGCCCCTTTTAATTTTATGTATTTTTCTTTTCATTAGAAAACACTGTGTGATGTGATCCTCATGGTCCAGGACAGAAAAATACCTGCTCATCGAGTTGTCCTTGCTGCAGCCAGTCATTTTTTTAACTTAATGTTCACAAGTAAGTATCTTAAAGTAAAACCTGCCATTATTTGTCCCTATGAGAATTAAATGAGATCTAATATATCATTATTTGTCCCTATGAGAATTAAATGAGATCTAATATATCATTTTTCCTAGTTTCTGAAGCACTGTAGAACTTAAGGCTGTAGAACAGTAAATGGTGAGAGGAAAAAAATGTCCTTCCATTAACATTAAGGGCCTGATGCTTTTGGTTATGAAAATATAGCTTCTACTTTAATACTCATGGTGTTTTTCTTAACCTCAGATGGAAAGGCCGAGCAGAAGATATATTTGAGGACATCTAGCAGGTTATATTAAAAGAAGGTGAAGGATGAAATATAGCTGTTGTCATGGAAAGAATTTTATATTTGGAGTCGAGAACTGAGTCCAAGTCCTGGTTCTTCTACTTAGTACAGTTTTATGATCTTAATCAATTTAAATAATGCATCTGCCTCCAGTTTTCCCTTTGGTGTTCTAGATCCCCACCAGGATATTTAGGAGGAATGAAAGCCTAGCAGGCAATAGATGACTGCATGATTATCATGGTTCTCATAGGTTTACTCCAGCCATTTTGCTCCTAATAACTTAAGAATGCTGCTAAACTATTTTAGGAGTTGGGGAATACTAAATCTTGATGCCATATTTAACATACCCTGGAATAGTCTGGTTCCTCAGTTAAACTTGGGGTGCCACTGATACCATTTCTGTTTCTCTTCATTTTAGCTAACATGCTTGAATCAAAGTCCTTTGAAGTAGAACTCAAAGATGCTGAACCTGATATTATTGAACAACTTGTGGAATTTGCTTACACTGCTAGGTAAGTTTAGAACAATCATTTCTATTTTAGAAGAGTAGGCTACAGTAACAAAGTGTTGTAGTAACAAATTAGTATGCTCCAGAGTCTTCAGAACAGAAAACTATAATTCTAATTGGAGAGTCCTGTGCTATATGAGAGTACATTCTACAGTAATTTTTTTAAATAATAAAAATTTGGGGATATTAACACTCATTTTAACTTATTTGCAGAATTTCTGTGAATAGCAACAACGTTCAGTCTTTGTTAGATGCAGCAAACCAGTATCAGATTGAACCTGTGAAGAAAATGTGTGTTGATTTTTTGAAAGAACAAGTTGATGCTTCTAATTGTCTTGGTAAGAAATACCAGATTTCTGTTTCTCTTTTTTTAATATCCTCATTGATTATTTTTTAAAAAGCATGGGATTAAGTATCATCACTTAACCTTAGTGACATTGTCCACTAGAACATTTTCTAGGAATAATATTTAAAAGGAGCTTAGAGAGATATATATTTGTCTGGGCAGTACCAAACCCAGTAAATACTGTATTACCATTTTTCAAATGCCTTTTTAAGTGAATTTTTATGTATCAAGGGCAAGAAAAGCAGATTTCATTTATTGGTGGTATGGTATATGATAAATATGAACGTGTACTTTTATTCAGGTACTCATGATATGCTAAAGTCTATTACTGATTTATAAATTGAGGTCATAAATATACCTGCCTAAGATTACATAATACCTCTAATACATGAAGGAGCAGGAATTGAAATTCACGTAATCAAATTATTGAATGCTATACTATGCTGCTATTCCACATTGTCAAATGTGCTGTTTTGTACTGGGAAACATGAAAATCCTTGCTTAACAATTAAGATGGTAATTAAAATGATGTAGCTCCTAATTTTGAAGCTATTAATAAAATAATGTTTGATAGAGAAGGAAGCAGAATATCAGAATTTTCTGGAATATAATTCGTTTCACTGTGGCGTGATCTTTAGTGACAATGAATGAACATTCAGATCTTTGTAATTAAATTTTCCTGCCCTTACAAGGCTTAAAGAAAAGGGAAGAAGCTTGACACACTAGGAAAGCAAGAGGAAAATAAAATAGAATCAAGGAAATAAGAGAGGCATGGAAATCTAGTCAAAGCTAATTTTTTTTTTTACACAAAAGCAAGTTGAGGAGCGCTGATGACACACAGGCACGGCGGGGTGGGGGGGCTCTTGGAGATACCTGAGAACCTCGCAAGCCTCCTATGTCTCTGCTTTGTGTGCAGTACTTTGTCCTGTGCACACTCAACTTTGGAGCACAGAGAGAAAACCTTGGAAGGCAAAGGAAAAGAAAGGAAAGAATTTCAAAGAAGGATTAGGCAACCAAAAGAGTAAAAATAAGACTTGTTGTAGTATTCAGAAATGGAATTAGATTAGATGGAGCAAGAAGGGGAACAGCTATGCATGTGAACATACTGATAGAATTTTTTAAAGGTAGCTATGGGTCAACTTAGTGAAAAGATCCTCAAGTGTCTTAACCACTTTCTTGTTGCTAGCACACGATACCCAACACCCACAACCTACAAGAAGAGAGACAAAAAGAGAGGTTTATTTTGTCTCACAGCTTTGGAAGTTTCAGTCCATGTTCAGCACGTTTAAATTCAGAAAATAGTGTGGGGGAGGCCCTGGGTGAGTAAAGCCCCTCATATTCTGGCAGGCTTGAAGCAGAGAATAAGGTCAGGAGTCAGACAGGGAGATTCTTCCTGGTCACGTTCCCAGTGACCACCTTCCCCAACCAGGTCCCACCTCCTAACAGCAAGTCAGCTGTCATGCCTCCATCATCCAGTCCTCTTTCAAAAGTCCCTTTTCTGAGCAGATGAGGCTCTTGAGGGCCAGTCCCTTTTCCCATCTAGGTAACAGAGACAGTCTGGGAAGAGACTATCCCTCTGGGCTACAGTCTGGGGTTTCATGCGTCAGTAAGCTTTGCATTTCAGATATTTAATTTTCCCTTCATAAATATTCTTTCACAATGCATATAAAGGAAGCAGTTATTTTAAAGTTTTGGAAGGTGATCGGTTAGGTATATTTTCCTAACTCCCTAGGACTCTGAATTTCATAATGAACTGATTGATCTGCAAAGAAAAGTGGATAAAAAACAGGGAGTAGATGTGATGGGATATATAGCTGGGATGAATTTCTGCTAAGCCCATTTTAGACTTTGGAATTCTGAGAACATTTTCGTGTTTCCTCCCTGGGTACATCCTGTCATCATTGTTTATACTGGGCAAGGGAAGATGGTCCTGTGGCTAAACCTAGGATAAAGACAGCAGCTCAGGCAGTTGAGCCAAGTGCAGTGTGTCAGTAACTACAGAACTGCTTCTACCTGCTTTCTGTGTAGCCCCAATCATGGCTGTTACTACTGGCCAGTTGGAAAACTCCTGTCTTAATTTTTACCACTTTTCAATTTTCTGCTGCCCCAAAATTCCCAACAATCTGACTTCCACAACTGCTAATGGAACCCACAGAAGCAAATTGAATTGAGCAAAAAGACTAATACAAAGTTCAAGGATATCCAGTAGTTGGGGGAGCCACACACACACAAAAGCCAAAATGAATGGCTTCTGTGGGCTAATTTAAGAAATGGCCTGCTGCCAGGGATTTAGCTTAGTGGCATAAGCGCCTGCTTGGCAAGCACAAGGTCATGAGTTCAGTCTCCGGTACCAAAAAAATAAAGAAATGGCCTGCTTTGTTGATAGGAAACTTAAAAATAGAAAATGGTGTATCTAAATAAATCCATGATTTTCATTTTTTTACATTTAATCAAATGGAGAAACAGTAAATACTTCTAAAATTCAAATGAAAGATCTAACAGAGGAAACTTCCTCATGATATAAAACATAAATGCAAAAAAAAAAGCCATTTAGTGAAATAATAAAAGACAAGAGAAGCAGATACAGGCATACTGAAGTGAAGTCAGACTTCCAAAAAGAACAGATAGATGAGGGAAAAGCAGGAATCAAAGATTAACAGAAGAAAATTTCTTTAGGCTTAAAAAAAAAAAAAGTTAGCTTCCAGACTTTAGTTATGAGTCTGATTAGTGAACTAAGATTTTCTTCCCTTAAAAATATCTTTGTATGGCCTGTTTTTTTAGATAAATAAAATGTTCTCACCCCCCCCCAAAATCTCAGTGCTATTTTTCCTCTCCAGATATTAAAATTTATAATTGGGATAATAAGAGTCTTTTGGAATTAGATGGTGATGATGGTGGCAAAGTATTGTGAATGTGCTAAATGTTATCAGTGGTAACTTTTATGTTATGTATATTTTAGCACAATAAAAAGTCAAAATATTAGAATATAACAAAAAGCCCATAAATTATTTTGATCTCTTTACATATACCCCTTTTCAATGTGACTTTAGTTTCTCCCATCAAGAGGTGGACTCTGGAGACTGGGGATGTGACCTATGGTAGAGCACTTTCCTTCCATCTGCAAGGCATATGTTTAATACCTAGCATTGGAAAAGGAAAAAAAGATGGATTCTGTTATTCCCACCTTGCAATATGGGTGTGGCTGTGTAGTTTGTTTGTTGTTTTTTTTTGCCTGCCTATGGGACATTAGCAAATTTAATCTGAGCACAGGATTGAAAAAGAAATTTGGCCTCTTTCACTCTTAATTCTTAGGAACCCTTCTACAGTCATGAAACGAAGATTAGAGACTATTTGAGAGAGCTAACACCCATGAGTTCAACCAGATAGGTGAACAAGCCAGTCTAGACCATCCAGCTTCAGTCAGACAACCAGCTGAAAACAGAGATTAGCCCAAGTAGCCCAGATCAGAAGAACCACTATTTGACACCCATAGTTGTGAGAAATAATACATTTTTTTAATCAGCAGAACATAATAGCACAAGGTTTGTAAATGATAGGGGAGAAGAAAATAATTATATTCTAAAGCAGCCTTCACTTGGGATATTGTAAGGAAACAATGTATAATCACCTGTTTCCCTTTTAAGAAAAACATTGGAGGACATATTAAAGCCAAGTAAGGTAAAGAGCTCAAGATTAGGATGCACTGATTGGATTTCTGAGATACAAGCAAAATAAACTGATCTTACTAGTTTAAACAGAAAGGAAATGTATTTAAAGTCTAATGGGTAACTCCATAGAATTGTCCAGAAATTTCAGAAGTCAGGCTTAAAAACAATATAAATACTTGAATAACATTTCACCAAATGTTTTACACAGTGGTCAGAGAACTCAAATTGTTGCACAGATCCCTTGGAATGTTTATAAATATTGATCACCAGCAACAGAAAATGTGGAAGAACTAAAAAAGAAGAGACACAGACCCAACCCCCTATTTACAGTGCAACAAAATTTAAAATTAACCACATAAAGATACTCATTTCCTCTAGCCTTTTTTTAGCACTTGAAAATTTAGCCAAAGAACTATTTTTTAGAAAAGTACATAAAAGGATGTTGAAAATATAGGCTAGTGGAAAAATAAAAAAGTTTTGGAATGTACACAATAAGTAAGTTTTGGAATGTAACCAAAATATTTCTTAAAAGAACATTTATAGTCTTAAAATGTTTTCCAAATAAATGCATTTATTTTTATTGTTTCATGATGAAGGATTCTGTTCAAAGAGGTAGAGGGAAATATTCAAACACTTTATGATTAATTTTTAAATTTAAAAAATTTTATTTGTACATTTTTTTGTTTGTTTTGGTTTGGTTTGGTTTTTTTTTTTTTTTTTTGGTACCAGGAATCAAACTTTTGACATTGCGCTTATTAAGCAGGCTCCATGCTACTGAACTATATCCCTGGCCCTATTTGTACATGTTTGTAAAAATATTCTCCAAGGCATAAATAATGAAGAAAAAGTAAAGTAATAGATTGTAAACGTGGTCAGAAGACAAAAGCTAATTGTTTCGAAGAAATCCATAAAATAGCCACATACTTAGTCTGCCAAGAAAAATAAAAAAAAATCAAACATGGCAACTAAAGATAGGAAAGCAAAGGATAATACCTGAAATTGTCTTTAAAAGCAGGCAAACTGAAACCAATTACCTTAAAGAATTGGAAATGTAAAAAATGTTTTCCCAAGTAATGCTCCAGGCTTGAAGATGTTATAGATTAATTCTACAAAGCTTCCAAGGAATAGATTATTTCTTACTGTACATAAATTGTTATAACTCATTAGAGAACATAGAAAACTTCCCATGCCATTCATTCAGCTAGGGTAGGATTACAGTAATACCAGCATTGAACAAAGAATTTGTGTGTACGCATGTACAGACACAATTAAACTTAAGATAATTGCATTTCGATGCATTTAAATATTTGTAAAATGCTTTTTACAAATCAAATTAAATTCCATAGTGAACTGTTTTTAAAAAAAGAACCCTTTCCCCTGTGATGCTGAAATGATAGGATTATGTGTGTGGCAAGGACTATAAGGGCACTCTGCTTTCTCCTCAGTTTTGCTGTGAACCTGTTACTGTGGGTGATGGGTTTCCAGGTTCTTGTGGGCAACAAAGAAAGAACTGTGTTACACACAACCATATGGGAAAAGCAGCAAAGTTTAATACAGTGTAAAGAGCAGAGAGTAAGCTCCTGCCTGCAGAGCAGAAGAACAGCTTGAGTCTAAAGGAAAGTGGCCCATACAGGAAGGATTCTAGGTGCTAAGTGTGCCACTTGTCTAGCCTGAATGTCTCCTGGTCTGGAATTTTAGGAATTTCCAAGGTGGAGCTTAAAGGTCTTTGTTCTCCTTTTTGTCTCCCCTTAGGACAAGGGTTAGAGGGGGTTGGCTGTGGAGCTTTGCCCAAATTCAGACCAGTGGAGGAGGAGTGGTCCCGTCGCCCCAGTTTAACTGTTTATATTATTCCTTCCAGAGAAACCTGGTCCTCAAAATCTTTTTAAGGTTTGCAGAGAATAGAATGTCTGTCTTCTGTAACTACTTCTGGCTGAGTTGCGATGCTGGCGCTACCTATGTGGAGACCAAGGAACTCTTGCCCTGCTTGATCTTAGGGGTCAAGGGAGGATGTATACTCTGCTTCCAAGGATTTACTGATAAGCTATAGATGTGGAGGCAGGTTTTGGTCCTTAGTTTAGGAAATTATTGGTAGTTTAACAGCTATTCAACAACAACAAAAATTGTACTAAGCAGTTAAATTATATATATTTCAAATAGTAAGGCTATGAGAAACATTAAATGAAGGCCCTATTCTAGGAAGTAACCAGGATGCCCAATTCCAGATTTTTGGCCAGGATACCCATGACTCAGATCATTCCTGGCAGATCTTAGAAATACAATTGCCTAGCTTTTATGTTGTATCCCTCACTATTTAAGGCTGATTGACAGGAGAGTTAAATTCTTGTGGAAACAAACATTCTTCCTGTACAGCAGCTAAGAAAGCTAGTCCCCTACAGTTTTGCGTAGCTACCACTGCTAGTGAATCTAGATTTTGGAGGGTGGTAATACGCTGGGCCAGTTCATAATGGGCCACTGATAATGAACATTTGAGAGCTTTCAGTGATACAAAAGCCAACAGGGCATATATGTCAGAGATTTACCATCACTGATGGGCTATCAGATTGTTAGGTAACTGTTGATAATAGGAGAAGGCTATAGTTGGTTCAAGGTTTTGTGTAAGTAATGACTGCCCATTATCTCTTGTAGAGGCAGTTTTTGAGCTAAGTGGATCCCAAGAAAAACAAGTTAAAAGAGGCCATTTTATAACTTGAGGTAAGGACCTCAAGTGTGGTGACTAGCAAGAGAGTAGCCAAACTAGCTACATAATACATGCAGGGTGAGGGATTCTAATTTGAATATGGCAACTTTGCCCTTTTACTTAGATCAAAACAATTTACTTATCTGGATCAGCACATTGGTTAATGTTTTGTGAAAAGAACCTGGAGGTCACCTACTGTTTCACAGGTCAACAAGGTTGTGTTGTCTTCTGGTGCCTCAGCTTGTGTTCTACCTTGAAGAGGTGAATGTAACAAGTACTGAAGGATCCATAGGAATAGAAAAGGAAGACATCTTTGAGATCAAGAACAGAACCATTTACTAGTGTCTCCTGGGATCTGTGCAAAGAAGATTTATGAATCTGCTACTAAGGGGTAACTAGGTACCACTGCCTCATTGACGATTCTGAGATCTTGTACTAGGTGACAATCTCCCGATGACTTGACTATCGGTAAGATGGTTGCATTGTATGGGGACCAACATGGCAGTAGCAACCCTGTAGCTAAAAATTTGTCAATAATGGGTTTACCCCTTGCATAGCTTCTCTTTTAAGCTAAAACTACCTTTTATGAGGATATAGATTAGGATCCTTCAGCTGATTGATGACTGGAGTAGCCTTGACAGCTCTTCCCAGGATGCCATCATGCCATATGTGGGGATCAGCTTCCGGCAGAGGAATCTGGCAGAGTGGAACCAGGTTGGCCAGGTACCTGGCAACTAGGACATAGATTGCCAGAACTTTAAATGACAGAATGGCCCTAAGTAGGAACAGTATATATCTTCCAATTACAGGGATGAGGCACTTTTGTATTATCAGGAAGGCAGTTTAGAAAAATAAATTTCCCAACCAGCAGTTTAGAGTGGATAAAGCAAGCTGACCATTTAACTCCTTCAAGGCCAACAACAACTGAGAAACAGGATGATAATTCATCCAAATACAAGATTAGAATTAAGATGCCCCAGTATTGCAAAGAAAGGTAATTTGTTCACCCACTACATCCAGTTACCCAAGGCTCCTTGCAAGGTGATGGGGATGTCTTTGTGCAGGGCCTAAACAGGCTGACTTCGGCATCATCAGTCACTGTCCAGCCATTCTTCCCTGGCCACCATGGTACCTCCTCCGATGCCAAGGGTCCTCATCTTTGTTCAGACATGTCCAGCAAAGACTTAGTGCATTTTAGGGTGCTCTTCTGCTCAGTGTTCTGATCACTTGCACTTGAAGTGCTCAAACTTGCATCCATCACACTTGGAATTAGCATTTCAGTTCCTCTTGGTGCTGTGAACTTTATCATGAGCCTTATCCATTAGGGGTAACATGATTTTTTTTGCCTTCCTGAGCTCCCATTTATCCTCTACTTTATCAGGGTCATTAAAAAGACTATGTAATCTGGACCAACCAATTGACTTATCCCAGTTTTTGAGCTCTGTTGGAGTTGCTGGAGTTTCCTTCTAATATCTGGAGGTGACTGGCTAATAAAATACTGTTCCAGGATAATGTGGCCCTCTCTAAACTCCACATTTAAATTATTGTATTTATAGTGTGCCCCTTGAAGCTAGTGCTAGCAAGCAGCTGGATTTTCATCAGAACCCTGACTTAACAATCCTGAGCTTATGATTCCCAGGCTTGGGCATGCCCTGATGCATAGCTACTAAGATGAACTGGAGGTACAACTTTCATAGGATTTCTCCACCCCTAGTGTTATAATCTCACCCAGGCCCTTTTTGGGGCCCAGATAATATATCATGTGGCTGATTGCCACCAAGCATAGCTGCAGAGACCTTACCAGTAGCCTGTCTTGCAGCTCTTATAATCTTTGCTCTTTCTATTGTGCAGGATGAGCTAGATATGTTTCCAGTTGAGATCATAAGCTATTGTTAGGGTATGGAGTCTTTCATCAGACTTTCAGGGTTCTCAAAAAATGGCCAGTTTCTCTTTGCATTGTCAAATATCCATGACTGAAAAAGGGACCTGACCTTGGACTGTACACCTGCCACTTCCCAAAGGGGTAGAATGCTGGCAAGCTTAGATGTTGAGTTCCCTCACTCTGGACTTCTATGGTAGGCAGACCCAGACCTAGTATGAGGTGGGCTCAGAAGGTTATCTTTATCTGCTGGGGGCACTGACTGTGCAAGGTGGTATGGAGGTAGCTGAAAGGTTAGTGGTAGGGTTGCTGACAAGAAGAAGTCCTCATCAGCATCAGCTTTCAAAGAAAGATTAGTTCTATGGAAAAGATGCAACTTTTGGTAGTAGCCCATGAACACTTGGATACAGCCACCTCTGACCATGTTCTCCATGGAATGGAGAGATATACCCCATTGTACATTTGTGGGCAAGATGAATAGGAATTTGGTCATGGGAACCT
This sequence comes from Dolichotis patagonum, assembly GCA_004027295.1. Classification (NCBI taxonomy): domain Eukaryota; kingdom Metazoa; phylum Chordata; class Mammalia; order Rodentia; family Caviidae; genus Dolichotis; species Dolichotis patagonum. The sequence continues at coordinate 20,235 of PVJX010005341.1, forward strand.
TGTAGGCCATTTCCTGGGTCTGTGCAAACCAGTTCAGCCCCAGGACATGCTGATAAAGACAAACTCCTTGGGATTAGGTCATGAAAACCTTATAGAACATCCTCTGGGTCAGTCCCCATATGGAAACCTTACAGAGCATCCTTTGAGTTAGTCTCTGACCCGTTAAACCACAGAGTGACCACTGGAAAATCTGAACTCCTTGGCATTCAGTTACTAGACATCTCTAGCCTTGTTTGGGCAGTAGCACCACTTTCTTTGGACTTTTCAATCTTCTTTGGCTACAACCTATCTCCCAGACAGGGAGTCTAGATCTGGAATTCCCTACTAGCTGAATGTCTCTAGCCAGTTGTAAAATCACTTATGTCAGAGTATATGTGTCTAAGGGAGAGTAGCAAGCACTCCCACACTGCAAAACCTCCATGAAACCCTGATAAACTTTGTTACATAGACACCTTTTGAGGACCCTGGCTGACAGAGATGAGTGCATTGGACAACCATTCTTTAACCACAACCCATTATCTGGGAAAATAAGGCAGATGGAGCTTGCTTACTTGCAGAGAGGCTGAGGAAAGTCTAGTGGGTAAAGGAATTGGTAGGTAGCAGTCTTAAGAACTGGTGATAGGACATGTCCCTAGGGAAAAAGAATCAAGCTTGGAACGCTATTCAAACTGCTATTTGTCTAAGGTGGGATTTTTGACTCCACTTCTGCCAGTAACCCAAGTAGGACATAGCTTTAAAATTTGAGATTCTGAGGCTAGGCATGATGACACATTCCTGTAAATCCCAGCACTCAGGAGGCTAAGGTAGGAGGATAGTTATGGGTTTGAGGACAGCCTGAGCTGTATAATGAAACTCTGTCTCGAGAAGACCAAAAAATAAATCAATAAATAATAAATAATAATAACTCTAAAACTTGAGATTCTATATAGTGCCCTCACCCCTCCATAGTCCCTGCCTTTGTGTCCATCTCCCTCCATTTTTGCTAGCTCATGCCACAAAAAGGCACAAGTTTCCTAGAAAATTAAAGCTTCACAATGAAGTCATATAGCCACAGGTTATACATAATTTTAGACAGGAAAATAAACTTGAGGCCAAAGTTGTTATAATAATAGAACTAAATAGGATTGAGGGAGGAAAAGAGCTAGTATCAGAGAAACAACCCCAAAAGGCCCCAGAAAGAAGTAACTATAGGCAGGGATCAAGAAGCAGTCCTGGGAGCCTGGAAGGTTGTGGTAGATAGCTGAGAAGGGCTGGAGCAGCACTCTGCCTGCAGACCTGTGAGACTGCCTTACTGGCTGTGAAAACATGGAGGCCACTGGCTTCCCCTGTCCACAACAGATGAGGTGGGTGCACTCGCCTCTTCTATCCTCCAGTTCCCTGCCCCTCCCTGATAACTAATGTTGGAAAAAAAATAGGATTTGAGATAAGGAGAAAAAATAGCCTTTTGGCTGAGTTTGCTGGAGTCAAAGGCCCCATGGTCTCCATACCTCTTTTTTACTTCCTGACTGGTTCACTAAGATGTTTCCGTAGATAATGAGTTTCTGGACAGGTTTCCATATTGTGTGTCCAGTAACAAAGAACTGGGTGATATGAGGAAAAGCAACAAAGTTTAATAAAGTTTAAAAGGCAAAGTTAACACTCAGATCAGGCAGTTCTCATGTTGATGGAAGGAAAACAGTCTGGAAAATGACCCAGATGAAAAGGAAAAAAGTGATGTAGCCACGGAATGCGTGATTGGTCTAGCACTCAGGCATCCGAGCATAAAATTACAGGAAAATCCAAGGTAGGTCCAGGAGTCTTTGTTACTCTTTATTTCTTCCTCCCTTAGGACAAAGGTTGAAGGAGCTTGACTCTAGGGCTTTGCCCAAGTACAGGTGACTAGAGGGAATATGTTCCCATACCCCCAGTTATGCTATCTATATTAAACCTAAAACCACTCTCAAAACATAAAGCTCATTAATTAAAATATTTTGTTTACTCAGAAATCAATGTAAGAAATTTTGTAATTTGCTAAGGAGCTGTAGGGAAAACAAATACTCAAAGTCACAAATACTCAAAGCAACAGATGCTGAAGGCATTTTTATGACTTTATTACCTGTTTTGTTTTTTTCCCCCCAATGATACTGGGGATTGAATTCAGGGCCTTCATGCTGAGCTACATATGCAGCCCTTTGTTTATCTTTTGAAAATGAGTCTCATTAAGTTGCCCATTTAGCCTTGATCCTGTGTTTCTTCTACCCTAACCCCCAGAGTGCTGGAATTACAGCCATGCATTACGATACTTGGCTCATTACCTATCGTTGGTGATTTTTAAAAAATAATATAAATTTGAAACATAAAAAAATCACCTTATACTTAGAAAAGTGGCCTGCTGCAAAGTCACATACAAAAGTAGTGGTTTTATGTAGAAGAAGGGTTGCTAACATTTTTCTGTAAAAAACTAGATATAAATATTTAGGCTTTGGAGGCCACATGTGATCCTTGTCTTATCTTACCCATCCTCTTTTTTGTCTTTCTTTATTCCATTTTCCCCTCCTGGTTTTTTATTTCATTTTGTTTTTTTGTTTGTAACAACCATTTAAAAATAGTTGAAAAGAATCTTTTCTTCTGACCCTAGGAATAAAACATACTAAAGGCTGAAGTTTTGGCCCATGGATAGGGCTTTGCAGACTCTTGATGTGGAACATAAATAGCTAATTATGGGCAAAACTTCCTCCCAAACATGAAGTAAAAGAACTAGGAAAAGGCTGAGTGGGAAATACACAGAGCAGTGATGGTGAACCTTTTGGAGCTTTCAGCTAATACAGCCTATCACAGTACCTGCACCATAGGACCGCCACTACTGATACAGGGCTTATGTCTGTTCGTGTTGGAGATCATTTTAAAATCTGAATATCATGAATAAATTTATATCTTAGCAAATTTGATAAATATCACGTTCTCTCTTTCCCTCTGTTTAAGTAAGTGTGTGTTATTGGAGATTAAACCCAGAGCCTCTGCACTGAGCTCGATCTCTTTAAATTTTGAGATAAGTTCTCACTAAGTCACCTAGGCTAGTTTCAAACTTGTGATCTTCCTGCTTCAGCCCCACAAAGTGCTGGGATTTCAAACATGCAACACTATATCTCATATGTCATGTTCTTAAACAGAGCTTCTCTTCATTGCAAAGTCAACTATTCCCAATGTCGTCCAAAAGTTCTGTGCAATCCTAATTAAAATCACTTCAGAATTTTAAAAGCTAATGCTTATTTCATAATTTATTTGCAAGAGAAAATCTTAAACAGTACCCAAGAGTAGTTTGAAAAACACTGTAGGAGACCTGTCCTACACAGCATTAAAACTAGCCAAACATAAGTTCAGTATTGCCATGAGAACAGACAAATTGCTGAAACAGAAAAGGACTCAGATTTACAAAACACAAATTTTCTGAAGTCATGCTTTATCTTTAATGCATATTTGGTTTTTCTAAAAGCAATTTTGTGTTCTTTTTCTTTCTGTGTTTAGGTATAAGTGTGCTTGCAGAGTGTCTGGATTGTCCTGAATTGAAAGCCACAGCAGATGACTTTATTCATCAGCATTTTACTGAAGTTTACAAAACCGATGAATTTCTACAACTTGATGTCAAGCGAGTAACGCATCTTCTTAACCAGGACACATTGACCGTGAGAGCAGAGGATCAGGTAACTGAATTTCCCTCTCACCTTTTTTTTTTTTTTTTTTAAGCAAATATTTCTGTATTAATTCCTTATACCTGATGTTTGCATACATGGGAAGAAAAAGAATCATATTTTTCAAATAACAATATTATAATTATCTTTATAGGTAGTACTATTTCAAAGGCGATTTTCAAGGAAAAAAAATAAGTCAAGTGTGCTTATTAAAGGTCAGCTGTTTGAGAGATGTGCTGCTTTATAGAGATAAAACTATTGGGTGCCATGTTAAGCATAACGATACCAGCCCCAAAAATGTCCACATCCTAGTTCCCAAAACCTATATTATCTTATATAGTACAGAGGACTTTGACAGTGTGATTAAGATCTTGGAATGAGGAGATTATTCATGTGGGTCTAGTGTAGTCACAAGAGTCCTAAAATGTGGAAAAGTGATACACCCTGAGAGTTAACCAGCTGCTGCTGGCTTTGAAGGTAAAGGGAGACCACAAACCAAGGAACTCAACACCTGCAAAATGCTGTAAAACACAAGTCATTTGTCCAACTATAGCACCTCCAGGCAACTTTGCTGACCTTGGTTTTAGCAAACTCATTTTATATTCTAATCACCTTAGTGAACTCATTTTATATTGCAGTCACCCTAGCTGTCACAGCTGGCTGCAGGCATTTGTGAGCTGGTAGAGGAACCACTTTGATACGTAGACTCAGTTCTTATTTTGAGCTCCACATCCCACTCTGTATTATAAACTCTTAAAAGTTTGTGGTAATTTGTTATAGCAGCAATAGAAAACTAGTGTACTAACATGAGAATCCTGTGCTTTGAGTTGCTTTCGTTGTAAAAATAAAAGGTTTGCCCTAGGTCAGTGATAGCAAACCTTTTAGAACTTTCAGTGGTACAAACAGCTCCCTGGGGCAAGCATGCTATTGGTTCCCCCCGCCCCTTAGGCCATGTTCTTTTGCCTGGTCTTGACTCAGTATCAGAGTGCAAGCTGACAGGTTACACTGGATGATCTAAATCAAAATAAAAAGCTCAGTTCTATACACCATTCTTGGTGACATGTGCCTAGCTATCTAAGAGGCTGACATGGAGCCAATCACTTGAATCTGGGAGTTTCATGCCCAGTATAGGCCATGTAAAAGACCCTATTTATGTCAAGCCGTAAAATTCAGTTCTATGATCAAAATTAACTGACTCATACAAGAGGAAAAAAATTAACTTTAGACTGGAGAAGCCTGTCAAACATTACCTATACTGTCATCAAGGTTAACATCATCAGTGATAATGTTGATTGCATGCACACTTGCAATGAAAATAGCACTTTACCTTAGGGTCATCCTCCCAAACAAACCACAGTACTAGTCTAATGAGTAAAGCACATTCAAACTAAAATATCTGACTGGAACTCAAAAATGTCAAGGTCATCAAAAACAAGGTAAGTCTGAGAAACTGTCACAGCCTAGAAAAGCCTAAAGATGATTTAGAGACTAATTGTAATAAGATATCCTTAATGGAATTGTGAGAAAGAAATTCAAAAAAATTACGGACCTTAGTTAACAATATTGGTTCATTATTTATAACAATTGTATTACACAGATGTAACCTGGATCCAGAATATATGAGTACTCTTTGCACTATCTTTGCAACTTTTCTGTAAATCTAAAACTATTCTAAAATAAAAACCTGTCTTCATTTCCCATAGAAATTTAACTCATAAAAACAATCAAAATTTAGGCCTTATTAATAGGATCTCAAAATTAATTAATTTAGCTAGTTTAAATGTATGTATGGTAGATATGTGTATGTCAAGAAATAAATTTGTTTTTGGGGTGTTAAAATTAATGATTTATAAAGTAAATTATGTTGATGAGTTTGGACTTGTTCAGTGTAATTAAACGAATTCTAGAATATTATTTGGGAAAACAATAGCCATAGATTCTATAATCTATTAAATTTAGAATTTTTATATCTTAAAGCTTTTAGAAAATCTGTCAGCATCACAATATAGGAAGGTAAGGTTGAATTAAAAGCATGAATGACCTTCATGTCTCCTGAAGTGGAAGGCTTCTTGGAAAACCTGTTTTAAATGAACATATGTTGAAACTATCATTAGCCAATAGAATTTTTCAGTAGTGTATCTCCTTCCAAAAAAGAAGCTATATTTTGTTTTAAAACTCATAAATTTAACATTTTCCCCATTGTTACACTATGCAGTAGTAGTTACTTCTTGACAGCATGTCACCTACTTAATCCACTAGAGCAGTTTGTAAATTGCTCTAAGTATAGGCAGTGTGTTTCAGGCTGAAAGCAGTATCTGGTAAAATATGGCAATAAGTGGGTGTCTCCTTCTGAGAGTTTTTTCCCCTTCAATGTGAGAATAAACATAGGTAATTGGGATGTTTCTGCCATCTAAGAACTTTACTATGCTGTTTTTCCCCCTTAGGTTTATGATGCTGCAGTCAGGTGGTTGAAATACGATGAACCTAATCGCCAGCCATTTATGGTTGATATCCTTGCTAAAGTCAGGTTTCCACTTATATCAAAGAATTTCTTAAGTAAAACGGTACAAGCTGAACCACTTATTCAAGACAATCCTGAATGCCTTAAGATGGTGATAAGTAAGTTGCCTTAATATGCATATATAACCCGATGATATAGCCAGTTCTCATGGGCTTAAAACCCATTAGAATGGGTCAGACTCAGCCAGGGAGAATTTGCCCTTCTAGATAGTTAATCCCTAGGGATTCTCAGTCCCTGGCAGGAGTCTTAGCCTTAGCCCTTATTTTATAGGGTTTTATGTGGTACAAGGTGAAAATGACTTAGGCTTTTTCTACTTTTGTATATAATATCTTTCATACACTTTGTTTCTAGTGTTACTTTTTTTATTTTACTTAATAAATAGTATACCGTCATCACATTTTCTTTCTTAAGCAGCTTTTCTCTTTTTGCCAGGATATCATTATTATTCTATTTTTTCATTTGCTTTAATTTTCTTGACTTACAGGCTAAGTCTCAAGCCCTCAGCACCTTTGTAAAATGCCGCTTAATTAGTTTTCTGTGCAGTTAAGCTACTTGCTTTTATTTCATGGAAACATCCAGGTTAGAGCATTTCCTCTGCCTATTCCAATATGGACTGTTTATTCTCTAAGCCTGAGGCTCAGTTCTTGTCCCAGGGTTTCCCTTCACATATCCTAGAAGTTGTTTCACTCCTAGATCCCAAATTTTTTACCTTTCATAATTCTATTTGATGGAATATGTCTTCTAAAAGTTTCCTGATAAAAAGTATATGATTGGCAAATATTTGGAGACTTGATAGATCTATGTTTATTTCAAAGGTAGTTAAACCAGATGTAAAATTATGTTGAAAATCACTTTCAGTTAGCATTTCAATGCATTGCTTCATAATCTTCAGGCTTCCAGTAGTGCTTTTGAGGAGTCTAGCACCAATCTGATCCTTTTATCTTTTTTTTTATTTTTTATGACTAATATCTTTTTTATTTAATCCCTTATTTAGAAAGTTAGTAATATATATGCACCTTTTTTTGTCATGTTGGAGCATTCTCAGCCACAGATTTCTTAGTTCTTTATTATTGATACTGCAATTCTTTAGTCATTGTTTAATTTTGTGTGTGTGTGTGTGTGTTCTGTTTCCATCTTTGTTTCATAGTCCTATTAAAAATAGCTTTGATTTTTCTTTTAAACCTTTTTATTTCTGCTGTTTTTAATTTCTTTGTGTTTCTATTTATGCTCTAATTTCCTTCATAGCTCTTTATTTTGCTATACTTGGGATTGAACCTAGGACCTAATGTATGCTAGACAATGCTAAACACTCCGCCACTGAGCTGCATCACTTTTTTTTTTTTTTTTGGCTTTTTTTTTGTGGTGGGGGTTGAACTCACGACCTCTCACTTGCCAGGCAGGTGCTTATGCCACTGAGCTAAATCCGCAGCCCAGGAGGGCTTTTTTATTTTTAGGAAGGTCTCACTCTGTACCCCAAGCTGGCCTTGAACTCACTGTCTTCCTACTTCAGCCTCCAAAGTGCTGGGATTATTGGCTCACATCACTAAGCCCAGTAATACTTATTCTCTGATTTCCCATTAAGGACTGTAATATCATAGCCCTAAAGTAATCCTTATATTGCCTTTGAAGTTTTCTTGTTTTCTGTATTACCTTCAAATTTTCTTCTCCTAATTTTATCATTTGAAGTTTTTCTTACATGTTTGGTTTTATCTGTTAGGCATACAAGAGTAAGTTACTATAAAACTGACAGAGCAGGTATCTCAGTTCTTGAGCTTACTTGCATGATAATGGAATTAGTGGTCAGTTTTTAAACTAGGAACCTGGATACATCTATCTGTAGATATTTTCTTGAAGAATTATAAACTGGATGCAGGTTTTAGGAGCTGGATTGGGTTTTTTCATTTTGTTTTGCTTCTTTTCACTTAACCCCTGTTTTCAGTTTCATTCTGCTTGTTGTTCCCTGAGTCTGGATTATACGATCCAAAGACCATTCCTTCTTTCCCTCACAGGGTGAGATATGGCTGGTACTCAGTGGCAGGGAAGGAGACCTAGCAGTTCAGCTGTTGTTTATACAGAATCTCAGTATTGTTTTCATCTCCATCCACCCCCTTCTGGAGAATGTTAACTTTATGATTTTTTCTGGGCTTTTTAGTGGTGTCACCTTATATGACCACTTAGGTATTCTCCATGTGCTAGCTGTTTGCATTGTGTTGTGGGGTAACAGCCCCTTAGTATTACCAAATGTAGTGTGTGTTTCTTCTGTCCTTGGTATTTGGAATAGCTTTTAAGATAAGGAATTTCAAGAAGGCATTAAAATGGCGAGTCCAGTCTCATGTTGTTTTTATATTAAGTCTAAACTAGTCTTTTTCCTTTATGGTATCTGGTTTTAATGACGTGGTTGGATAGGTCTGCCCTATGCCCAAGATTTTTTTTTTTTTTTTTTTGGTAATTATCTAAATTTTCTTCTTACACATTTATGAATTTCTTCTTTTTCTTCCACCTTAAGCCTTATATCTTACTGAAATTTCTTTGATGTGAAGTAATTTTTCTTTTCTAAATGTTGGGTGAGATGGCTCATGCCATTATTGAACAAATCATGTTTTCCCGCTGAGGTGAAATGTGATAAATATCCACGTATCTATCTGTCTATCTATATCCATTTATCCATCTGTCTGACTATATATACACATACATGCAAACAGTTTCTCTTCAGTCTACTACCATTCTTTATTATTGTAGTTTATTTAAATTGTATGTCTTCGGAGGATTTGTAATTTCTTACATTTTCTGCATTCTTAAATTTATTTTAGGTACTTTTGTTGGCATTGTAGTTATCTTTTTCCTTTTATCTTTTAGCCTCATTATTCTTGGTGGGTTTTTTTCCTACTCATGTTCTTAGTTCTTTCATTTATTGTTGTTTTTGTTTTTGTGGTTCTGAGGATCTAATACAGAGTATTTCACAAACTAGACAAACACCTTGCTACTGAACGGCACCCAAGTGCTTTCATTTCTTCAAACACTTCAAACCATAGGTATTTTATGTTCTGTACTGACTAATCAGTATTTGAAGTCTCTTAAAGAACACATACTGCTTTTTGTGGGTTCTATTGATTTATTCCCAGTGGCTTTAGTTCCTTGTGTGTTTTGTAATTTTGAATCATATACTCGTATTTGATTGATCTCAATTGCAAGGAATATTGGGAGGCTTGGATTATATTTCTACACATCTCTGTTTAAAAGGAGAATAGCATTTGTTCTTGCCAAATATCCCAAGGTAAAACAATTGAGGACTACTTAGAATTTTTCTTGTCTATGGATTCCTAGACTTGCAGGTAGGATAAATTCAAACCTCAAACTTGCATGAGGGCAAAGGTATCATCATAAATTCTACCTCCATCTGGAGCTAAAGTTGAACAGCCAAGTTACTGTTTTTTCTTCACCATCAGGCAAATATTTTTCTCTTAATTCATCTTTCACTAAAAGTATAACTACCAACCCAAGCAGGCCAGCTTTAGGCAGAGATCTCATTTCCAACTCCTTATCTTGAGCAGATCTAAGATCTTCTTTTTGTGCCCTCACAGGGACAGTAAAAATAATTTCTAGATTTCTAGGATTAAAGCCTTCAGGAGGGCTCTGGGATCTCTTAATGCTTACTTACATTCTGATGTTTGGTTTCCTCCTCATTTTTGGCCTGTAATCTCTTGGCATCTTAACCGTGCCCTCAAAAGGATGCTTGTCTTATTCTTTTCAACATTTATAGTTATTTCATACCAAGAAGGTATTTTCTGAGAATCTGATCTGTTATTCTCCTTGTAAGTTGAGATTGTTTTTTAAACAGGCATGAAATATATAGTTTTCTAGTATAATGAGTATGATGTACTGAGTTAAGTATACTTCTGCTAACTCTCACTGTCTCCTGAATTTCCATTCATTGTTCAGTCATCCATAAATGGGGTGGGTGACATGATAGATTTCAGTGTACATACAATAAGTAAGAAAAGCTTTCTTAGAAGAAGTTGGAATGTGCATTGAACTGTTTAATTCATTTTGCCATCTCATTTGGAGTATAATAAGATTCTACCACAAAGTTAAGGAAATACAACATATACATATATATAAATATATACAATATATAAAAGAGTAATGAGCAGGCTCATTCCTGCCTAAAATATCCTCAAGAACAGTAATAAACTTGAGATTGTTAGATTATTTATCCCTTGATTTGAAAGTCTCATCCATTAGACTCCTCTCACAGCCTCTTAATAGTCTCTCTTTTTACACAGTAAATAGGTAAGCTAACCTCATGTTGCCAAATTGGAAAAATATTGATATATCCATATAATGAAATGTTCTATAGTTACCTAAGACATTTTACAAGAATATTCAACAATATGGAAGACTTTCATGAATTGCAAAACCATAAGACAGTACATGACATATTTTTGTTAAATGAAAATGAAAAAATGTTTTATAGACTAAGAGTATTTGAACCTCATTAAGGTTGCCAGGGGGAAAAAGAAGACAATGTGAGTGAAGAACACATCCTTGATATTTAAAAAAAAAAAAAAAAAAATTCACACATCTACTTAGAGCAAAGCCCGGTGTCTTAAAAACCAAGGTGTAGTGTTAGTGTTAAGCAGTGCACAGGTGGCTATTAACCCCTTTAATCCTGCAGAGGTTGTGGGTCAGGTGTTATTGCTTAAAATGAGTTTGTATATCAGATCTCCTATGACCTCTGAAGAACAAAATGCAAGGAGATGAAAGAAGTCAGCACCAAGAAAATGCCTTTAGACATTCCATGTTTTGGATTCATACATGGTAATATCAGATTTGCATTTTCACTCCATTTGCAAACTACGCATTATTTTTCTAATCTTTACAGCTTTACTGGGTAGAAAAAGTACACTTTCATTTACGGAAGCTTTTTTTTTCCTTTTTAATGAAGAAACATCCATAGGCTAAATCTAACTATGAGAAACATCCATAGGCTAAATCTAACTATGGATAAGCTTTTCCACTTCTGTGATGGATTGTAAAACAAAAACAAAATGAAAAAATAAGTAAAAACAAAAAAACATTTTTAATTTAGAATATTTCAGCAAAACCACGTATGCCCTGAAAAGCTTATTTACTGCCCTTTACCAAAACAGTTTGCCAGCCTGTAACCTAGAACGTGGAGCTCTGACCTAGATCCTCCTGACCTAGATCCTTCCAGCTATTCCTATGCCTGAAGTGCTTTTTTTCCCCTTAAACTCTGGAAGGAAAAGAAATGCTAAATATTGATGATTTTCCTTCCTTCACAACCTTTTCCATACTGTTCCACTCGTGCCTCAAGACCTAACCCAGCCTCATGTATAAAAAGTGACTTGCATGTATTATGAATTTTTATTTTTAAATTAATAGTAAATTAATAGTATTTATTTTTAAATTAATAAATAATTAATAGTATTTTTAAATTAATAGTTTAAAACATTATACTATTTACAATTCAAAAGATATAAATCAGTACATAGCAAAAACCAAATCTTTCTGATACCCCTCTTTTCTGCCCCCTTGTTCTTTTATGCTGGCGGTACTGTTATCCTGTGTATCCTTCTTGAGACTATGTATACACATGGCGTAAAATACAGGTATGAAATACTGTAAAATTGTGCAGTTTAACACAAATGGTATTACATACTGTGTATTCTACATTTTGGTTTTGTATTTTGATTTGCTTTTTTCTTTTACACTATTTCTTGGGGATCATTTCATGAGTACTTTTTTTCCATAATAGTGACATGTAATATTCTCTTGTGTAGCTGCAGAGTATCATAATTTTCTAACCACTTTCCTAATAGTGAACATTAGGTTGACGACTCCTAGCAGAGGGAATTTCTAGGTTCAAGGGTGTATACATTGGTAATTTTGGTGAATCTCATATTGCTCCCAGATGGTTGTACCCATCCACACCCGCACCAACAGTGCAAAAAGGTGCCACCTTATACCACACACATACCCTCACACCCTGTATTACAGACAGTTTTTGATTTTAGTCAATCTGATCAATGAAAAAAGTGTGGTTTTAATTTGTGATTTTCTTAAATTGAGCAGTCAAGCATGTTTTCATATGTTAGAAGTTCTTTATAGTTCTTTTTCTGTGAACTGTATTCAGATACTTTATAAAATTTTCTATTTAGTTGATGGTTTTAATTTTAATAAAATGTCTCTATACTTTTAATTTGTATTTTCCTAATTTATTACTATCTTGATTTTTTTTAATTTTTTAATTTTTTATGGTACCAGGGATCGAACTCATAATCCCCGGCTCTATGCCATAATTTAAATTTTTTAAAAGTAAATTAGAATTTTATATAGTTGTCTGAATATTTTTTTCTTGGCTCTTTTTTTTGGGGGGGGTTCATTTATAGGCTTTCCCAGTCTAAGCCTGTTTTACATGAACTATCCTGTTTTTCTTCTAGTGTTTTTGTGTTTTATTGCCTATTCCAATTTGTATTGACTTGAAATTTAAAATAAAAGGTGATGTCAAGATAAATTTTTCCCCCTAGTAGTTGTCTAACATTAGACAATCCATTTTTTCCCACACTGGCTTAATATAATACCTTAACAGTTTTTTACTAAGTGGCTTTTTACCAAATTAAAGTGCTCAAAGAAAATGATCATGTTCCCAATGCTCATTGCATTTGAAAGTCATCTAAGACCGTGCTTCTCAAAGTTTTATATACATCTGAATTATCTTGGGATTTTGTTAAGTTTACAAACTTACTGATTCAATAGGTGTAGAGTAGGATCCAGCATTGCTAACAAACTCTCAAATGGCTGAAGTTGCTGCGCTTTAAAATACTGTGCTGGGCCAGGCATGGGGGTGCACTCCTGTAATCCCAGTACTCGAGAGACTGAGGCAGTGGATCTTGCAAGTTCAAGACCAGCCTGGGCTACAAAATGAGCCCAAAGCCACCCTGAACTGCATAGCAAGACTCTGTCTCAAAAGATTTAAAAAAAAAAAAGTACTGGGCTAAGGATGTGGCTCAGTGGTAGAGCTCTTGCCTTGCATGTGCAAGGCCCTGAGTTTGGTCCCCAGCTCCATAAAAAAGAAGGGAAAAGAAAAAAAGAAAAGAAAAATTGGAATTAGCCAGGCAAGGTGCCACATCGATATAATCCCAGCACTCAAGAGACTGTAGCAGGTGGATTGCTGCAAGTTTGAGGCTAGCCTGGGCTACAAAGTGAGTTCAGCCTGAGCTGCATACTGAAACCTTGTCTTAAAAAGACTAAAAAAAAAGTACTGTACAAATGCCTGGGCCTTACCACTGGTGCTTTAATTGGTCTGTGGTAGGGCCCAGGCATAGTTGCAGAGGTTTCAAGTGATTCTAACATACAGTTAAGATTAAGAACCAGTGGGAGAAACAGGTGTGGTGGCACACACCTGTAATCCCAGCACCTAGGAGGCTCAGGCAAGAGGATCACCATGAGTTCAAGGCCAGACTATACGACATAGTGAGACCCTGTCTCAAAAATCCAAGTGGGGGGAACTCACTGGGTTAGATGATCTACATTTCACTAATGATGAATTTCGGTAGCTGTTGCTTGAGGAACCAGGTGATTCACTGTGTGTAATAAGTGGGTGGCACAGTCTTTAAAAAGTGGTACTTGTTGGCATAATAAATTGGTTAGAAGTCAAGTGCTTAAACATTTCTTTTATGTCTTTTATGTCTTTTCTCTCGCTTTCCTCAAACACTTCGAGATGATAAAACACAGATATAGAAATAAAAGCACTGTTTTGTCTGGGCATTACCTTTTCAAAAAATTACGTTGGTGCCTGCAATTCTTGAAGAGTTCCTATGTATTTTCATACAGGTGGAATGAGGTACCATTTACTATCTCCAGAGGATCGAGAAGAACTTGTAGATGGCACAAGGCCTAGAAGAAAGAAACATGATTATCGCATTGCTCTATTTGGAGGTTCCCAGCCACAGTCTTGTAGGTATTTTAACCCAAAGGTAAGTGATTTTTACTCTTGTTATATTTTTGAGCACATCACTCACTACTTGCCCCAAGGAGTAAGAACTCAAATCTTTAGAAATGTTAGTTAATGCTATTCTTTTTTTTTTTGGTACCAGGGATCGAACTCACAACCTCACGCTTGCCAGGCAGGCACTTAAGCCACTGAGCTAAATCCTCAGCCCCAGTTAATGCTATTCTTTCATGTACTTTATGAGTTACATAGTTACCATCTTTATTTTACTGATGAAGATTAAGACTTAGATTTCAAATGTTTCTGTAATTTCTCTGGAATGCTTTCTAGGAACTGCTAACAAAAAAAGCAGGAAACTAGTTCCATTGTGTCTTTTTGTTAGCAAATCATTCCATTTATTTTAACTCTTTGCTTTCATTTCAAGTGAAATCTGGTAAGCCAGATGTGTTTTCTTTCTTTAGTAGTTACATTTTAATATACAATATACATAATCATTCTAGAAAATTTTAAAAAACTAGAAATCATAAAGAAAAAAATACAATTTTACCTTTAATCCCACCATGTAAAATCAATCACCAGTTTCTACCGTGCTTTGCAATACATACTATGCCAGTTGGGATAGCAGAGACTGAATTCATAGGTCTAGGAACACAATTTTTTTTTTTTTTTAAAGATCACCACTTATAGCCTTAAAAGAACCCACTCACATTTCTCCTTTGTTTCTTAGCCCTGTATGTTTTGGTTGGAGAAAATAATACCATATTTTTTGATACTACATGTATTTCTGGGGCAGAGTAAATAATCACAATCCTAAAAATTAATATACAAGACTTGCAAGGTAGTAGCCATAACTCACGCTGAAGCCAAGCACATAGTGGTCTCTTTCATTTTGTAAGCCCACTTTTTATTGACAGTAGATATTTGATAAGATTAAGGTATGTTATTGATCTGAGAATACTTGCCAATGCATGTTTCTATGAGGTATGCATTGTTAGAGGTATTTTATAGTAATGTAGTGGCGATATACAAGGCATTTATAAAAAGATATATAGTGATGTCAGGGGTACAGAGACAGAAAAGGCCTATCCAAATCCATATTATCAATTCCAGTGGAAGCAAAGCATTGTCCTTCCAACAACAGAAGAATCCAAATGTAGTTAGCCTGTTGGTAGGTAACTAGTTCCCTCAATGTATGATAACAAATCAAGGATTCAGGATTAGTCAGTATTGCTGACAACATCTGCACTAGCCAGTATACTCTGTTAGTTTCTGTAACTACAGACTTAGCTTCTGTTAGTGCTACTGGTGATCAGTAGGCTTGCTAATAAGCCTATTGAACAAGCATCGGATTGACTGGAGAGGGAAGATTTTTCTGTACTTGACGCTGATAAAAATTCATCTAGGACACAAATGTGTGTGTATTTCATGAGGCCCATGTATATTGCCCTTTCTCAGATCTCCTTGTCAGCATTCTTAGCTATTTCCAGTCTGTACTCACCTGAGTAAACCATTAGTAATGCCCCCAAGTTGATAAAAACTGACCTGAGGCTTTTTTTCCTAAAAATAGAATGGACCAAAAAAAGCAAACTGCTTGAAAATCTGCCAAAGCAGAATACTTTCCTTCTGTATTGTCCTTTAGGACAATTCCTAAAAATGCTATAACACTTTAGCAGTTCATTATTGACTAGTCCTGCATAAAAATGGAGCAAGCTCAGGTCTCAAATTTGTTGGCCGAGATGTAAGGAATTGTTCTGGTTGAAGGAGAGGCTGGTAAATCCGGTGAAGGGCTACTAGGTAAAGGTAAAGGTTGTGATTCGCCTATTTGGGTGTTTTAGGCCATAACTACTCAGTTCTGGTGTCATAGAAAGAAAGCAGCCACAAACAGTACATAAACAAACAGGCATGACTGCATTCCAGTTAAACTTTATGAAAACAAATGATCAGCTGGATTGGCCTTCAGGTCATAGTTTGCCAACCTCTACTCTAGACCCGTAAACAAATAGGAACTTTACAAATGCTTGACACTGTACACTGGACTAGTTTCTTTTCTGTCTCTACTAAGACAGACAGGTTCTTTCCCATGTTCTGGTCTCCAGAACTAATCGGCATTGTGAGCATCAACAAGAGACCACCCTTTCTATACTTTTGGGAAAATGAGCTGGTCGGGGTCTCGGCAGCTTACAGTGTGGAGCTTAAGATTCAACAGATCCTTGAGGTCAGACCATGACATTTTCTCTGCCAGCTGTCAAGAAATTCCCTCTAATGGTCTTAAGATGGTAGACAGTAACAGAGAAACATATACTAATGTGCTTAAAAGGTTGACACATCTACATACCTGTTTCACACCAAGTAGCAGTAAGCTTGTTGAAATGTAAGTGACTGTGTTTGAGTTTTTCAGAATCATTACAAGTCAAGAATAGAAAAATTATAAACATTTTTTCTCCAACAAAAACTGAAATTATAATAGCTTAAATTACAATTCTGCAAACCACAGATTTGATTGTCTATAATAGCCTAACTGTGGCATTGATTTTTGGCAGTGAAAAAGCAGTGAAACCAAACTTGGGTAGAAGATGTCTTATTTTAAAGTAAAGTAGATGGCTCTCTGTGTACCGATGGACCACAAGAGTTTTTATTTTAGGTAGGAGACAGGGACCATTATTTCTAGAGTAAGGCAAATGAAGGAAGACAGCACTTTGTTATAGTCTATAGTTCTAATACTTTCCCTGGTTTTCTTTTTTTATTGAACAGTTGAGAAGATATACACAACCGTGGAAATGAGACTGTAACTTCAGAATTCTTATTTGATGTCTTACTTTGCTCTTACACATGACCTATTATTAATTGCTCCTTTGTATAATCAACCACAAATTTTTGGACTTAACAGTGGAGAAACTCAAATAATTGAGGAATTAACAACTGATAAAAATATATACATTCTATTAAATACATTCCCCAAAGCTAATACTGTTAGAATCTTGTTATAATATTTATTGTTTCTATCAGAGGCATGCCAGCTTCTTTTTCTTATAAAAATTTATCTTGAAAAACTTTTGCCATTTAGTATTATTTGTATATAACATTTCAATAAAGATTAGTCCTTGGCACAAGCCTGTAATCTCAACACTGAGAAGCTAACGGGTCACAAGTTGAAGCCCATTCTGGACAGTTTAGCAATTTAGTGAGATCCTGCCTGAAAATTAAAAGTGAAATAAAGACTAGGAGTATAATTCAGTATAAAGACCCTAGATTCAATCCCCAGTCCCCCCAATCCTGTATTGAAATAAAAGAAACTAATTTAATTGTAAATTATTATTTATTTTATATTACTTTAAGTGAGCATTATTATTCAGGTAGACTGTTTAGTAAGTACTGTATATGAGCTGATTTACTTTAAAACTTTTGAACTTAGTATGTTCAGAAATATTCAAATATATTTCATTTGCCTTAAATTGGACCCATTTGTGTAGATTCTATACTAGTCAAAATTGGTGATCACTTTCAGTGAATTAATCTCTTTCAAAGAGAAAGGTTTAATTAGTAGACTTTACTGAGCTATCCAGAATAAAGACACTGTCCTTATAAGGTATTGTCTTTATATAGTCCTTGGATATCATTGATGTCAGAAGGTAAATATTTGTATTTGTTGGTAACTAAAAAATGATAGTAAAGAAAATCTTTTTTCTGAATATTGATAGAAAAAGTAGACTTGGGTTACTATATTGATTTGAAATGCTAAATAAAAAAAAAAAAAGAAATGCTGTTTTTCTTATTACTGTCCTTTTGTAAAGCCTGCCAGTTCTACTTTTTCCCATCTTGTGAAATGCATTATACAGCATTTCACAGGAAACTTTTATCTGTTGGTGTTATGGAACTGTATCTAAGTATAATTGGACCCTAAAATTTTCAAAGAATTAGTGCTTAGTGATTACTTAAAGAACTATCTGTATTCAGTCTGGCTATTTCTCTTCGTATTTGTTTCTCTGTAGAGTGGTAATATCGTGTATTTTTGTTTAAATAAAAGTTGACTTAACTGACCAGTTTTTATTTGGACTCTGGCTAGTGAAATGATGGGCTGAGGGCTTAGAACTTTATAAGAATCTTGGGTTGCTACTTTCTTATAGTGAAGAAAAGGGGAGACTGTGCCCTAAAGAAAAAAAGACTGCATATTCCCTGGCAAAAATGAACAAGGAGTGAAACCAGCAGGATGGGGATCAGTTTGTAAATTACCAAAGCAGAAAAACACATGGTACCATCTTTCCTGGAACCATCAGGATCATGTTTTCCCCAGTGCATTTTCTCACCCAGAACTGTGAAATAGATTCATCACTGAGGTCAGGGCTTCTTGTTAGTACTTAAGTTCCTGAGGATGAATGATCCCATGTAGCATTATACAGTATTTCACAGGAAACTTTTATCTGTTGGTGTTATGGAACTGTATCTAAGTATAATTGGACCCTAAAATTTTCAAAGAATTAGAAATGATTTTCAACTCAGGACACGCTTTTTTGTTGGAAACATTGTTTATTAAAAATGTCACAGTACCTTTGTCTCACAGTATTATAGCCATCTTTGCTCTTAAAGAGGTCCTTACTAAAGAGGAGGCAGCCCTACTGTGAGATCAGGATAGAAATCAGTTATATTTTAAAAGTTATGATTTTAAAAGATCATGCCTAGTCGATAGTGGTGGTACACACCTGTAATCCCAGCACTCACAAGAGGATGGCTGCTAATTTGACACCAACCTGGGCTACATAGTGAGCTCAAGGCCAGCCTGAACTACAGAGCAAGACCTTGTCTCAGAATAGACAAAAAAAGATAATGCTAGCCAGGCATGATGGTGCACACCTGCAAACCTAGCGCTCTGGGAGGCTGAGGCAGGAGGATCGCTTCAAGTTTGAGGTCAGCCTGGGCTACACAGTGAATTCAAGCCCAGCCTAAAGTGTAAGTGAGACCCTGTCTAAAAAAAAAAATTCAAGTCCAGCCTAGGCATCTTAGTGACTTAGCGAGACCTTGTCTAAAAATAAAATATAAACAATAAAAAAGGGCTGAGGATGTAGCTCAATGCAAAGACCTTAGGTTAATCCATAGTAACAAGGAGGGGAAATTCATGTCCATAAAAGAAGTGTAAACCTTAAGGGAAAGTCGTATTCTATGTATTTTTTTTAAGATGAGACTGTTAGGAATATCATTGTTATATAGTGGTTCTAAAATGCTCTTTGCAATTAGTGAAAAAAGCACTGATAATATTTTAAGGGAAAAACATACTGATGTTTTGAACCTTTTATGTATTATAGGAACTTCATAAAGTATTGGAAATAATATTAAAGAATAAGTGGAGTTTTTCCCTTCCTAAGAAAAAAGAACTTTTTGGGGGTAATGCCAAATGATATACTTAACACCAAAAACAAAAGGCAATGAACATAATGAGTGAATAGGTACTTATTTTTGTTGGGGAGCCATAAGAGATGCATAAATTTCTCTCTCTCAGATGGCAGTAATTGATTTTCTGGGTGAGTTTTTGGAGCCAACTTCTAACTGTACCTCATACAGATATTCAAACCAGTCTCTGGCGTCTGGTGACTCTTAATTCTTGAAGCTTTTTAGACTTCTCTGGGTATTTTAGAGTCCACCTTGCAAGAATTTAATTTGACAGTGTCCCTCTCTTTAATTTACTATCCTTTTGTGTGTACTCAGTCTTCATAAACTGTAGTTGAGATTATGGATGGCTTCTGGTAAAGTCAGGGAAACCTATCAAAAGGAAAGAAGTCTTAAACTTCCAGGAAAGGAGGATGGGACTCAGTTCATTTAACTCTCAATTCATCAGTGTCTGCATGTATATGTGTGTGTACATATACAGGTGATGTAATGACATTTAAAGAGACCCTTCTACTCAGATCTTTTCTAGGCTTTCTAATTTTACTATTTTTGTATCTTCTCAGCACCTAAGCATAGAAACTTATGTGAAATGCTCGATGAAACTTAACTGATTTAACTTCTGTTTTGGGGATATCAGTTTTATGCTCATTGGCCACGTACGTCAGTGACTATGGTACTAACTGTCCATCTTGTTGTTATAAAAACTGCATGTTTCTCTAGCTTATTCTGTACCTAGAAATGCAGAGAATGGAAAATAACCCCTGATCCGCAGGCTTCAGATTAGAACTGGCTGCTTCAGTAGGGTAAGCTCCAGCCTTTATACTCACTTAGCTGACAAGCCTAACTTCGTATTAATTTTTCCCCTTCTTTCCTTGTTATCTCAACCACACATACTATCTACTAAGTCATGTAACTAATAATCAAAAAGTAAACATCAAATCTCCTTCTTAGTCCTCTCTTTAGCGTGACAGATTGGGGGAATTAAGTAGACTTCCCAAAAGGTGTTAGAAGTACACATACATACAGAAAGACCCACAAAAATAAACTCCTCCCTTTATGCATACTACAACTAGAGCCAAGTATGTTCAAACACAGGTGTATTTTTTTCTTAAATGTTTGTATTAGTATGTTTGCAATACATAGTAAAGAATTCATCCTGGGGAATTGGCATATCTAGTCCTCACCCTTTTTTACTTCCCCTGCCCCTCCCTTCCGTCTTCCTCACCTGCATCTTCAGATCTCCTTCCCATTCTTTCAAAGAACCGACTCTTTGATGTGTTGATCTTTCATGTTTTTAACTCTCCATTTATTTTTTGTAATTTCCATTCTAGTCTTTATAATTGCTTTCCCTCTATTAATTACAGATTTGGACTACTCTTGTTTTTTCTGGGACCTTACAGTGTATCACTAGGTTATTTATTTGGATTGCTTAATTCTTTTTATGCATATATTCACTTCTTTTAGAATTGTTTTAATTGTGTCCTATAGGTTTTGGCATGATGTACTTCCATTGTCATTTGATTCTAGTAACTTTTATTTTTTCCCTGATTTCTTCTGTGATCTATTGACTATTCATAATGTACTGTTCAATCTCCTTGTGTTTGTGTAATTTCTGTGATTTCTTTCATTGCTGATTTCAAGATTCATTCCACTCCTACTCAATAATATTCAATAATATTCAGGGGATTATCTCAGTTCTTTGTTTTTAAGCATGCTTTATGGCCTAAGATGTAGTCTATTTTAGAAAAAAAATCCATACACTACTTAGAAAAATGTGTATTCTGTTTTTTGGGGAAATACTCTGTAGATATCTGTTCAGTGGTATGGTTTAACTCTAATATTTCCTTAATTTTTTGCCTTGTTGGCCTAAGAATAGAGTGTTGAAGTCTCCTGCTGTGATTATATTGGTGTATATGTGTCCTTTTAAGTCCTATGTTTTATAAAGTTGAGTACACCAACATTCAGTGCATACTTAGAATTCTTGTCTCTTCCTGTTGAATTCTTCTCTTTACCAGTATATGTAGTGGCTTATCTTTTTTTTTTTTTGTACCAGGAATCAAACTCAAGACCTTGTGCTTGCCCGGCAGATGATTGTACCACAGAGCTATATGCCTGGCTGTATCTTTGTCTCTTTTGGTCAGTTTTAGCTGGAAATCTGCTGGACCTGAAAATAAGAAAGCTATTCCTGCTTGTTTTGGGACTCCAGTTAAATGGAATAATGTTCTTTATCTTTTCATATTCAGCCTGTGTACTTCCTTTTGGATATGGTGTGTCTCCTGTAGGCAGTACATGGTTACATTTTTGTTTTTTATCCAATCTGCCAGTATGTCTCTTTGGATTAGAGGATTGAGACTATTGAAAGTTACTACTATGAGGTATTATTGAATCCTATCATTGTATTATTTTTCCAGTGCTGATTCCTTTTTTCCCTTTTAATGACTCTCCCCGTTAGATGTATACTTTCCACTGGACTCTGGTGCTGATGGCCACGCTACTTCTACCTAGGATTCCTTTAAGTATTTCCTCAGTGCTAGTTTTTTTTGTTTTGTTTTGTTTTGTTTTGTTTGTTTGTTTGTTTTTTGTACTGGGGATCAAACTCACGACCACATGCTTGCAAGGCAGGCGCTTATGCCGTTGAGCTAAATCCCTGGCACCCTCAGTGCTGGTTTAGTGGTCATGCATTTCTTCAGGAGTTCTTTATTGTGGAAAGTAATCACTTCTTCATCAACTTTGACTACTAATTTTGCATTATATTAAAATCTGAGTTGACAGTTATTTCCATATTTTTTTTTCCTTTTGATACCCATGGATTGAACTCCCAACCTTGCACTTGCCCGGCAAGTACTCGTGCTGCTGAGCTATGTCCACTGCCCATATTTCCTTTTAATGCTTGGAAAACTTTACTCTAAGCTTTCCTGGCATTTAAGGCTTGTGCCAAGAAATCTACTGTAAGTCTGATAGGCTTGCTTTTCTCTCACAGCTTTTAGCTTTCTCTCTATTTGTTGTATTTTTGGAATTTTGATTATAATGGGTCATGGATATGTTCTTTTCTAGCCATGGCTCTTTGAGGTTCTATATACCTCATGTATTTACTATTGAATTCTCTCCCTAAATTTGGAGTTTTCTGCTATGATTTCAGTGAACAGAATTTTTATACTTTTTGAATTATCTTTTAATTTTTCCCTTATTCCTATAATTTTGAGATTTTTTTTGAGTCATTGATTAATTGTTGGATCTAGCTTGCTTAGGACCTTGTTTTTAGATATCATTAAATTATGATCTAGGACACCCACCCATCTTCAGTTCCTAACATTGTCTTCATATTTATTAAATCTACTACCCATACTTTCCATTGAATTTTTCATTTCATTTATCTCTGCTTGCTTTTTTTTCATACTTTCTAATTCTTTTGCAAAGTAGTCATTCGTGTCTTGTTTTATATTGCTTACTCAATTATTGTTTCTTTAAGTTTGTTGAACATTTTATTGGTAAAATCCTTTATCTGTTAAATTCTCTGAGCTTGTTAAACAGTCTGCATTTGCTTATATGTTCCTCTTCCTCTTTTTTTTTTTTTCTTTTTTTGTACCAGAAACTGAACTCAGGACCTTGGGCTTACCAAACAGGCACTTATGCTGCCGAACTGTATCCCCAGCCCCTGTTTCTTATTTTATCACTTCAAACATTTTGACTATTTGGTTTTTCAGTTCTTTGCTTACAGCTTCCTCTGCTTCAGAGTCCATGAGATAAGCTTTTGGGGACTCAAAAGTTTTAGAGGCAATCTGTTGCCTCGATTTCTCATGTTTATATTGTTTTGTGCCGCTAGTTAAAGATCAGAGTAGGGAAACTGTCATTACTGTAGAGGTCTCTTTATTTTGATTCTATCTCCTATCATGTGTCCTTGGGTTGGATTATGTTTTAGATTACTGTTTATGACCCTCTTCATCCAATTCAGCATACTTCAGTCTCCTCTGAGGGCTTGATGCCCAACACCAATCCGAGAGAAGAAAACAAACCCCAGTAGTGTTGGTGGCACAAACACAAACCAGATAATGGCATATGCTAAAACCCAATTAAAAGAAACAGCTATGCCACCTTTCATGATAAAAATGAAATCTGCAATAACAGAAACACAAACCATAGGAACTAGTA
The DNA here is from genome assembly GCA_004027295.1 of Dolichotis patagonum. Classification (NCBI taxonomy): domain Eukaryota; kingdom Metazoa; phylum Chordata; class Mammalia; order Rodentia; family Caviidae; genus Dolichotis; species Dolichotis patagonum. Next base: position 43,924 of record PVJX010005341.1, read on the forward strand.
ATAGCTACTGCTGTACCATCCTTAACAATAGAAGAGATAATATAGACAGGCAAATATTGGCATACAGTAAATATCTACTAAATGCAAGAATCATACCACTGTTAACAATAGAATTCAGCAATAATAGCATAGACTCAATAACTAAAAATGAAACTCAGTAAGTATAACAATAAGAATAATAACAGTTTTGAATAGAGTAAGAAATGGGAGAAGTGAAAGCGGTAAAGTTTGACAAAAGGAAGATGAGAGAAAGGTGAAATTAAAATCCAATTTAAGAATAAAAGTTAATAAATTAGATAAAAGTAATAAAAAGACAACAAAATGAAAAGAAAAAATAAAAACAAAGGGCAAAAATAGGGGAAAGTCAAAAAACAAAAAGAGAAGTGAGTCCAAAAAATTCATGCTTTTGTGTGGGTGAGTGATTTCTTTCTAGGACATGTGGTATGGCAATCTATTGGATATGGTTAGGGGATAGTGACAGCAGGGCCCATTTTGCTTTCACATACACTTCTTCCTGTATGAATTCTGAGTCCTGCTTCACCTTTCTTATAGTTGCCAGTCATTGATGTGGTGTCTGATTCAGGGCTGTATTCACTCCTGTGGCTCATAGTTTGTGCCCTTCTGTTTGCTCCTGCTCACTGCTATCTCTGACTAGCTTTATGGCCTGTGGACCCCCCCCCATTCCACTCTGTCTGTACACTCCAGGATGTAGTCACTATCTTTCCAGTACAAGGCATATATCCCTGATCAGTTGGCAAATGGGAAAAGCAAGCAGATCACTGTACTCTGTTGGAAGTAGGCAGCAAAAGGGGCCAAATTGTCCACTGGACTTAATGTCAACACTTTCAAATCCAGCCCCTTCTGCAACTACATAACCAGTCTGGCTTCTCACCCGGAGGATGGGGCCACCTGCTGTTTAAACTTCTCAAGGGATCTGTGACTGTCTTTTATAGCCATCTCCTACCCAGTCACCCCAGAGTGACCCCAGAAACCCTAAGGTATAATTGTTCTGTGACTTATGATTCCCATAGTAACTCAGTGTTAAACAATAAATCCCTTCCCCAACTGACTCCTGATTATATCACTCCCAAGAATGGCAGAAACTTTAGGGAGTTTCTTCTCCAACTCTAGCCTGCCAGGCAGGAGTAACTTGAGAAATAAAACTCCATTCTATATTGGCAATTTCCAATATTGTGCATTTTTCTTGGAGCCAGCACTGCCAGCCCAGTGTGTTGTTTTTCACTGGGGCTGCCGACTGGCTCTGAGCATACCTTTTGTTACTCAAGAGAAGTCCCTCTCTGTGGGAGCCAGGATTAGCGTTCTAGGCTGCTGCTTTCTTCTGCATTACCTTCAGTTTCTTTGTGGTTTCCAGTTTTCCTGGCAGTTCCTTCTTGATTCCCAGAGTTCTATTTCTTTTTTTCTTTTCTTTTTTTTTCTTTCCTCCTCCTCCCCCTCCTCCTCTTCTTCTTCATCATCATCATCATCATCATCATCATCACAAAGTTGTGTTCCAGGTGTCTCCATTCCAGGTGCTGGGGGGACTTTTGCTGCCAGCCTTTACTCTGTCATGTTTAATCTCCCATACAAGTGTACTTAAATGATGCCAAATATAAAGCATTAAACTTTAGCTGACAGGAAATCCATTTTGCATTCTTGGTAGAAACGCTTGCAAAGAACATTTCACTTACCTGTCTGGAAGGTGAATTGTATTAAGTCCCCAACTTACAAATGAGTTTTATTCAGGGAAAATATTCCTAAATCAGATTTCTTAATAGTAATCCAACAAAGTGAGTCTTACACAGTACACCTGGAACAGTTCACAGCTCGAATGTTTGTAAGTCAGGAACTTACTGTGTTAGGCACAAAATTATATGTAATTAATAGTTATCAAGCTTAATGTCTGATATATACTACAATAGCCATTGTTACAAAAAATTGTCGTTAAATATTTTAAAAATTGAGGGCCTGGGCCAGGGATTTAGCTCAGCAGCATAGGCATCTGCCTGGCAAACACAAGGTCATGAATTTGATTCCCCATACCAAAAAAAAAAAATTGAGGGCCTGGCAACTGTAGTTCCAGCACACAGGAAGCTAAAGGAGGAAGATCTTTTGAGCTCAAGAGTTTAAGACCAGTCTGGGACCAGTTTGGGACCTTAACTACTTCTAAAGACATTGGAACCCAACTTGATCTCTCTTTCCAACTCTTCCTCTCTTACACTCACAGGCTAGTCATTTTTACCGTGGTACTTACAGTTCCAAGAAAGCAATTTACTTTAGCTCTTAGGTTTAGAGTATAACTGAGCCATATGTAATAGGTACATATGAAAAGATATTTATCCCTACTCTAAGCTTTGAGTAGTGTTAGGAAGTTAAAACTGTTCTTTTATAAAACTCTAGAATTATTTCATTCTTTGAAACCCTCATATCTTGTTGTCTAAATATTTAAGCATTTAGATAAAAGAAAAAATACCTACATTTGTTTTTCTTTTTTATTCTCAGTTCCTACATAAGTAATTAATTTAATTTGAAGAGCAATAGATCTTGAAAATCTTTCACAAGTATATGTAACCAGTTTTTTCATACTAAGATTAAGGAAGAATGTGGAAAGATATGCAAAATGCCGGGCATAGTGGCACTTGCCTGGAATCCCAGCTACCCAGGAGGCTGAGGTAGGAAGATTGAGAGTTTGAGGCCATCCTGTACAATTTAGCAAGACTCTTGTCTAAAAATAAAAAAGGAATGCAACTGTAGCTCAGTAGTAGAGCAATTGCCTAGCATGGGCAAACTGCTGGGTTGAATCCTTAGGACCTGAGAGAAAAAAAAAGTTTCTACATAGCTTTGTACTAATAATTAAATTATCCAATAAATTGGGTGTAAGAATGGCAGGAATTGAAATGCACTGAGTTAATTTAGTTTATTAATGAAATTGGGTTTTGTTTATGTTTTGTTTTATTTTGTTTTGTTTTGTTTTGTTTTTGAGATACAGCCTTACTATGTCATGTGGGCTATATAGACCAGGCTGACCTTAAACTTACAGTGGTCCTTCTGTTTCAGCATTTACCACCACATCCAGCTAAATTGTATTTCTCTGCTAAGTAAATTGGATCAGATAGTAATTATAAGTGGATTTGCAGAATATGTAAGAGAATCATTTAGTTTACCTTTGAGGGATTATGCCCTGTAGAATAAGGCCATTATTTTATTTCTCTCATTCTGAGGTATACAGTTTCTCTAAGAATAAATGAAAATGTTTTCCCCTTGTTTTACATTGTCCGTTGAGTAAAACTGAACCTTAAGAAAAATGTTGTGTTCATCTTATAATTGTGTTTGCCTGACAATACGTAATACCACTGTAACCCAAGCGGCATAGATCCTAGTTTAAGGTTTTTGTTGTTCAGTTTGGTTTTGATTGTTTTGTTTTGTTTTGTTTTGACCTGAGCCAGGATGTTTATCTTCACTGGGAGTAAAAGTCCCTACAGAGGAGCCCTTGTTTCTGAACAGACCATTCCCCATGTTCTTACGATACATTAATCAAACCCAACAAATCCCTGATACCCTGGATATCCACATGATATAGGTCAGTCAGATTTACCCAGAGGGAATCCAATGTTAAAGTCACACACAGTCCCTTGCTCAGTGAGATTGAGAGTTGTTTGGAATACTGTCTGATCTTGATTAATTTTCAGCTATTTTCAGAAAATAGCAGAAACCCCTAGCTTCCTTTCCCAAAAAGCCAGCAGTCTATATCTTTGAGGTCTTTTCCACATATGTATATGTGAAAGGTGAGCAAAAGCACCCTGAGTTGCTGTCAGATGCAAGAAACAGAGTGATGCTGTAGACAGCTCTTACTGTAAAGTACTGGTAGAGTCTTCTAATCACTAGAGAGAAAGAGTACCCTGACTACTCAAAACTCCTTACTCAGCTACTTCAGTTTTAAGAATCAGGTTGACTACACTAGACCAAGTGAATATTTATAGACAAGTAGTATCTCAGGGCCAGGGATTTAGCTTAATAGCATAAGTGCCTGCCTGGCAAGCACGAGGTCATGAGTTCAACCCCCGGTACCAAAAAAAAAAAAAGAGAAAAGCAGTATCTCTCACAACCTCACAAAATACCTTCTGCCTCTAAGTATCAGTAGATTAGTGGCAGTTTGAACTTCATAATACCCATTTTTTATGTTAGCCTATACATCTGGCAGGGAAGAGACAGAGATACTCACATTTGAAAAAGTAAACTTAAGAAATGACTTTAGAGTTTTATTTTTACCCCCACACACACACACATTTTTTGATCATTGCATATTGATTATATAAATTAATGTGTTCCAGTTGGGCAGATGTATACATACACATAATACACATTAATTATTCCCCGTCACTCCCCTTTATCCATCTTCCTTCCCAGTTTCATATGTTTTGAGAGAGTTTTGATATGTATAAATATATTTTGATCATGTTCATAACCCCTATGTAGAGTTTTCTTATTATTTATCTTCAATAATAGAATACAAAGCAACATAATAATAGTATAGCCAGATATATTTATTTCAAAGCTAAGAAAGACTCAAAGCAATCATGTAGCTTTCTCTTGCTCGGTACCCCAAATAAACAATATTCCAAAGAAATCACACAGATTACATTAGCTTGTAGTCTCAAGCTGAACATTTGTATATGAATTTCAGCAATTTAAAACATTTTTGTATCTTGTATTTCCTCAGCAATATCTATGGTTTGTCTTTTTCACTTACATTATTCCATTAGTGGAAGCTTCCTGTCTTTTCCTGTTTCAGGATTATAGCTGGACTGACATCCGCTGTCCCTTTGAAAAGCGAAGAGATGCAGCGTGTGTGTTTTGGGACAATGTAGTGTACATTTTGGGTGGTTCTCAGCTGTTCCCCATAAAACGAATGGACTGCTACAACGTAGTGAAGGACAGCTGGTACTCCAAGCTGGGCCCTCCGACACCTCGAGACAGCCTTGCTGCCTGTGCTGCAGAAGGCAAAATTTATACATCTGGAGGCTCAGAAGTAGGTAAGGACTTCTTGATATTTTTTGTTCAAGAGGAGTTCCTTAAAGCCAAATATTTTGGCTTATGTATTTAAATAAAAATCGGTATTCACACACTTTTTGGCATTTTAAATACATGTTTGTCACATTTTAGAACCTATTTCCTTGAAGGTTTACCTTAATCCTTTAAATCAAGAATTTGCAAGAATGCCAGCTTCCTATATTCTTAATTGCCCATTTTTTATTGCAATAAAGCATTAGTTGACAGTATCTGAATTTTATTTCTGGATTAGTTATGTCTTGATATGTAATATTATTTGCTTTACAGATTTTTTTAGTTTGACTTACAGACCTTTTAAGAACTTTTTACTGTATTTAAGCTTTTAAAATCTTTATTCTGTATTCTGCTTTCTTTGTATCAGGATGAATAATGGTCTTTTTCATTTGCTTTGTGTTTCAAGATTTTGACCTAATACGGGTGTGGGTATAAAAACCTTTCTCATTAATGGCTAACTTTTTAGTGCTTAGTTATCTTTTTCTAAATGATTAATTTTTCTAAATGAATATTCTAGGTCTAGACTAGATACATAATAGCTTTTATATTCATTCATCTTTTCAAGTAATTTCTTTAGCTAAATAATGAGCTTATAAAGAAAACTAGGAAGACCAAATTAATCTAAGGTATGGAATTTAAATTTTAAGTTTTTTTTTTCTTGCTATTTTGATATTAACCCAGAGAATGTTTAGCTTGTGGTCAGTATATATACCTGTTTTAAATTTTTAACCCCCATCACATGTCAAATGTATATCAGGAAAGCTATGATTTCTTAAATGTCACTTAAAATGCCCTCCTTAAAAGCATTCGTCACATAATGTTATCATACAGCATGTTTTAAAAACAATCCTAAAGATGACAGAAAGTAGCTGTTCTGTAGTATAGTAGGTAACGTCATTTCTTCAGCATTCACTGTACTAAGTCAATTTTTTGCTTAGTAGGTTTTTTAATCTAAGAATCCACCAAAAAAATACATCAAGAAAAGAAAAACTTGTGTAAATATTTTAATATTCAATTTATTGAGATACCATGAGATTAATACAGGTTACCTTTGACCTCTACAGTTATAAGAGGTGTTAAAAGTGGTGGCTGTAGCTTCCAGACATTTATTCGGACAACAAACTACTTAAGTGTGTATACATTTTTTTTTTTTGCCAGACTCTGTATATACTGTGTATTTTCTAGTGTCTGTCTGTCACCCTCAATACTTAACAAGCTAAGAACAAATTATTGCTGGTCGTGGCCATTTTTGTTTCTATGTGTTATTCTCTGATCTTTACTTTTCATAGACCTTAGTTGCAATAAAGAAGTATAAAGGCAGCTGTGTTGTAATTATTTTTGTGCTTAGCTTAATTAAAGCGTTTGATTTGCGTTCAGTTGATGTAAGATGAAGGCTTACAGTCTTTATTCAGGGGATAAATAGTATCATTTAGCATTACCCCTAAACAGTGAGAGGTAAGAAATAGGTTAAGTTCTCACTTTTTTCTTAGGAAAGAAAAAAAAACACTTACTCTATAATATTATCTCCAGAATTCTTTATCAAGTTTCTATAATATAGAAAAATTATAAAACATGATGAGTATGTGTTTTTTCTTTAAAATATACAATCAGGGCTAGGGATTTAGGTCAGTGATCTAAGTGCCTGGTGGCAAGTGCAAGGTCGTCAGTTCTATCCGTGGTACCAATAATAAAAAATAAAATAAAATGTACAATCAGTATACACCTTACATTTGATACCTTGAAAATATACTCAGGAATGGACTAGCATGATTTCAGGGCTTACCCATGCAATCTGAGAATAGTCAAGAAGTACAGTATAATTTAGTTAATGATGTAGATTGTAATGATAGATTAATAAATAAGCCTTAAGAGTATGATCAGGTATGTTTTATGAAATTTGATATTTTATGAAATTGAAAATTTAAGGTATGAATTTACCATCTGTAAGTAGCTATGCTTTCCCACCCTATATAAACATTTAAAAGTTAAGATAAATCCCAACATATGTACTGGCCTTGAAGACTTATATAATGTTCCTTATTTCCTTTTGAAATAAATGAGTTTTCTTCTGAAGTTTAATTACCAATAAATAAATCTTTCCAACAGATCCATGTTTTATGTTCTTCTGAGTCTGTCAAACAGAGTTATTATCTTTTTTTGAACTGTTCCTACATTTTTTATTGTGTTGAGTATAAAAATGACTCAACAACCCTAAATTCTTCACTTTCATTATGTATGTTTCTACCCAGCAGTCATTTTCCTCCAACACCACACAAACACAATTAAGTTAAAACACAACAATGCCCTTCTCTTTTACAGGAAACTCAGCTCTATATTTATTTGAGTGCTATGATACAAGAACAGAAAGCTGGCACACGAAGCCCAGCATGCTGACTCAGCGCTGCAGCCACGGAATGGTGGAAGCCAATGGCCTGATCTATGTTTGTGGTGGGAGCTTAGGGAACAATGTTTCTGGGAGAGTGCTTAATTCCTGTGAAGTTTATGATCCTGCCACAGAAACGTATGTATCAATTTAAAACTTATTTCACAGTGATTCTGTAAGCTGAGTTGGAGAAGATATGAAAAAGCTGAGGGAAACTATCAGAAGAATTTAGTTCTTATATTAAGACCTTACAAACAGACTTGCCCAAGTCTTAAATGCCTTGACCCTTCTCTTGCATCTAAGAAATGACTTGACCCATGGAAGGCCTTCTTTCTGGTCCTGTGTGTAAATATCCATGAAAGAGATATGTCTGATTAATTCATCAAACTATAAATACTTTGGTTTGAGAGGTAAGGAAATATAAGGGAGAAGGGCCTTATAATCAGTTACAAATTTACCCTTAAGTAGAAATATTATATATTGACTGGTACTAATAAGCCATACTCCCAGATATATCTTCTTGGTTCATACTTCCTAAAGAAAATATTTGAATTAATGTGTATTAAATAAAATTATTTTAAATCAAATGAGAAGCAAATAACTACTTTTAAAATACAAAATGCTAAAGAATAAAGTAGCTCATTTTTCTAACCTGTAGTTAATAAGGAGATCCATTGAATGTAACCAAAGGAATTTTACTATTCATTGAATAATGGAAATGACAGTAAGTATAGTGACATTAAACACTAGTAGGAAATAAATAAATACAGTTTATTGACATACCAGAAGGGTTTTGACAATAAAAATCACTTGTTCATTTGGTTGGATTGCCCATTGTTGTTCCTTTATCAGAACTGTTGAGTAACTATGTTCCAGGTAAATGTTATACCAGAGAGTTGCACCAGATTCTTGTGCTTCATATTTTATATTTAAAAACTATTGCCATACTACCAAGCATAGATGTCTTCCATTCTATTGTTTTTTTAATTAAGAAGTTAATTATATAACATGAGTAATCATATACACTAATCTATTCATGCTTCCTGCTTTTAAATAAAGATTTGAGGAAGCATAATCAGTAACCTTTTTCACCAAATAAAAGTACAATTAACAATTTTTTTCTCATTTTTTGCTCAACATGTTACTAACGTAAGGAATAGGAGTGGAAACAACTTGCCTTGAAATTTATCATTTGCTAAAGTGTTAAGAATGGTAATCTCATAAGATCATCAAATATACTGCTTTCCAGTGGTTTACAAAGTATACCTTGTACTCGCCAGGGTGGAAATGCTTACTGTTCTCCCTCCATTATGAACTTATACCTTCCTATAAACCTGATGCTCCAAACATGTTACAGCACACTAGTGGGAAATTTGTAATCTGATTCATACTACTGCCTTATTATTATTTTTCCATTTCTAAAAAACCTTTTGAAATGGAATCCATAGGCATATAAACTCTGTACTTCTAAATTTTGAGATCTTTATTTGGGCAATATCAGTATAAATCAGTGTGTTCTCATTCATAGGTAAAAAATATAAAGAAATTCCGTAGCCTCATTATTTTTTAAAAATAGGTGAATACAGGGGTGAGGATGTAGCTCAGTGGCAGAGCGGTAGGAATGGAAGAGCTCTAGGTTCATTACCCAGCACCACAAAAATTAAAGTGAACAGACAAAAAATTAGATGGATATTCAGTTTGAGGAATATGTAAAAATCTACAAGTCTTAGCATTTCTTTTGTTTGTATTGAGCTTACATGTTAAATTTGAAATCTTTGTTTTCTTCATTGCCCTCAATTTTTATTTTAGGTATATAATTAGCCAATTCTCAAAATAGTGTTGTACACTACAATTTTCTTTCTAAAATATTTAAATGACATCTAAGTTACTTTTATAAGAACTCTTCTTCCCAATTTTGTCATTTCTCTTTAAGTGTATTGTAACTAGAATATATTTAATTGAATGCCAAGGAAGTTAACCTAGGGCAACAATTTGACACAGTTTGAGCAGTCAAAATTTTAAGAAAATCTTCTAAACACTAAACTTCAAGTGAAAGAGCAGAGATGGTACACAGTACTCTCCATATGAATTATAGAAGGAAGAGGATATTTGCAGCTTCTATACTGTCAGGAGATTAGATACACATAAAAACATGCTCTCACTTTGTATCATTGACACATTTGGAGAAGAAGGCGATGCATAAATCAGGTTTCTCAAGGTCACATACTAAGTTTAACACATGAATAACAGCTGGCTCTCACTGTGTGGCAGGCAGTGGAAACCGCATATTCACTGACTTTCCCACTTCCTATCTATGTGGTAGTTATTTCACCTGGACAATCAGGTGATTGTCCTGATTGTCCTGTGCTGCCCACCTCTCCTTAGAAAGTGCTTCAAAAATGAGAGTGGTGGCTGTGGAGCCATTTAAAACAAAAAGCAATGCATAAATACACATAATACAACAAAAGAATTGCTAAGATTTCAGATTGAATCATTGTGCCCTAGGTATGTTTTATAAGATCATATCTATGAAAAGGAAAATTGTTTTGAAGAGATAAATTACTGTCTTACAAAGTTATACCAAAGTTCCCTTTTGTTGTTGTTTGGAGTCTTTTGTGAGAGCACAAGCTTTGGGCACCGGTACATTTTCATACTGACAGATACCAGTCAGGGAAGTGTACTCAGAAGAAGCATTGGATTCTCAGAAAAAATAGCCAAACACAGTAGTCTGTGTTATTTATGAGTATAGTGATACAATCTATGAAATTAGTAATCTTCAACACTGTCCACTGTATTTTTAATCTCAGTTTCATTACTGAAGATTGTGGGCAAAGCAACAGGATGTTATTAAACTGGACAAACGTATAGAACTTTAAAATCAAAGTTGATGAACATTCTTAGTATTGCTTTAAAGATGGAAATACTGACAGCCTGAGGCCCCTTATAACTTTGTGTTGTACCAACATATACATAAATATATGTTAAAAGCCACATATGGCCAGGCCTGGAGACACACACCTATAATTTGAGCACTCTGGGAGGCTGAGATAAGAAGATTGCAAGTTAGGCCAGGCATGGTGGTACATACCTATAATCCTAGCACTCGAGAGGCAGAAGCAGGAGAATCATTGCAAGTTCAAGACCAGCCTGGGGTACAAAGTGAACTCAAGGACAGCCTGAACTGCATAGCAAGACCCTGTCTTAAAAAAAGAAGATTGCAGGCTTGAGCCTAGTGTGGGCTACTTGTCTTTGTCTCAAAGTTACAAATAAACAAAGTGGGGATGCATCTCAGTGCAAAGGCCCTGGATTACATTTTTTTTTTTTTAAGTGACATTATTAGTGCTTTAGTTGGGTGTGGTGGCACATACCTGTAATCTCCACACTTGACTGAGGCAGGAGGATTATTGCAAGTTTGAGGCCAGCCTGAGCTGCAGGGTAAGTTCAAGGCCAGCCTGAACTGCATCATGAAACCTGTCTCCAGAAATAAATAAATAAATAAATAATAGTGTTTTATATTCTTATGTATCTTCCTGTTTGTTGCCATTTTAAAAGTTACTATAAACCATAGGAAATGGATGCCTTTGAAAGGTGTGTTAATAATCTCCAATAGCCTATATTTCTCATATTCTTTCAGAATTTAAAGAAATCAATTCCCAGTTTATCCCACTTATAAAATACTGCCCCATAATCACAAAATTTTGTGTACACGTATGTTTATATATATAGAAGCAAGTTAGCATTTATATTAGAATAACAGACCTCTCATTAGAGTAAGTCACTTCCTGTAAATAAGCACCTTAAATTCTTTCTTTCTTCCTTCCTTCCTTCCTTTCTTTTATTTTTCAGATGGACTGAGCTCTGTCCAATGATTGAGGCCCGGAAGAATCATGGGCTGGTATTTGTAAAAGACAAGATATTTGCTGTGGGTGGTCAGAATGGTTTAGGTATATTTTGTTAATTCATTGTTCAATTTTCCTATGGTACTCCTCATCTTAAATTACTGAAATATTTCTTAAAAATCTACAGCTGGGCTGGGGATTTAGCTCAGCGGCATAAGCACCTGCTTTACAAGCAAGTGGTCATGAGTTTGATACCCGGCACTGATAAAAAAAAAAAACAAACTTAAGTACAGGGCGCTGGGGATATAGCTCAGTGGCATAAGTACTGTTTGGCAAGCGTGAGGTCATGAGTTTGATCCTCAGTACCAAAAAAAAAAATCTAAGTACAACCATTTATCACATACATCATTATGTCTATTTTTGTAGTTTCTAGAAACAGTGAAACATTGCAACTCTTTAAAACAACTGGAGGTATAGCTCAGTAGTAGAGCACTTGCCCAGCTTGCATGAGGCCCTGGGTTAGATCTCTAATACTGTAACAGTGAAAACAAAAAAATCTTTAGAAACTTCAAAGCGAAGCTTTAGGCCTTATATCTGAGTTCTAAATAAATTTTCCTAAACATTTTAAACATTACATGAAAAAAGTCAGTTGTTATGAGATTTGACCTTTCTGTTTTCTTAATGATATACTGAAGAATCTTACCTAATTGTACTGAATGATGGGCAGCCTGAATTAAATCCTGGGGTAGTCATGGCTTCATTTTAGTCTATATAAGTAAAATGAAGAAATAACTTGTTTCCCATCTATCCTCATCCATTGCCATTTTCCATAAATGACTAAGAGAAGGAAAAAGACATTTGAATGGTTATCATCAAAGTTAATCTGAGAGGAAGTCAGTAGTTTTATTTTTTAGATTTTTCCAAGATGGATAGAACACTTTCAGTTTTGCAGAAAATGTATCAATATGCTTCTTTAAAATTTTTAGAGTAAGTTTCTATTGTGTTAAAGTGAAAAGAATTTCAGAAGTAGATATGAGGGCATTCATTATAAAATTCTTGTAAACATAGGGTGTGAAAATTTTATTTTGAAAATAAAATGTTGAAAAATACAAAAATGCTTAGGCGATCTTAGAATTGTTCATATAGTTTTTCACGTTATTCATGTTGTTTTATTCTTTTGAAGGTGGTCTGGACAATGTGGAATATTATGATATTAAATTAAATGAATGGAAGATGGTGTCACCAATGCCATGGAAGGGTGTGACTGTGAAGTGTGCAGCAGTTGGCTCTGTCGTTTATGTCTTGGCTGGTTTTCAAGGTGTAGGCCGATTAGGACACATCCTCGAATATAATACTGAAACAGACAAATGGGTGGCCAATTCCAAAGTCCGGGCTTTCCCAGTCACAAGTTGTTTGATTTGTGTTGTTGATACTTGTGGTGCAAATGAAGAGACCCTTGAAACATGAAAAATGAATGGACTTCAAGATTCATCAAGACTCAAAAATATGGCCACCAGAGCTTTGCTCTAAGAGTTCAGTTTGCAAAGTTCTGGTTTGTTGTTTTGATGAATGAAATTTTAAATGAGTGAAGTAAGAGCCCTATCAAATAACCTTTCTTCCCTCCTGCCTGCTGGAGCTTGAACCCAGGGGTGTTCTACCACTGATGTACATCTCCAGCTCTTTTATCTTGAGAAAGCAATTCCTCTGCATTGCCCAGGCTGCCCTCCAACTTAGAATCCTCATGCCTCAGCCTCATAAGTAGGTGGGGTATAGGTGTGACCACCACACCTGGCTAAATTATGTGAATTTCCTTAACTCTTAGACCATCTTTTAGCTGCCCATATAATCAGGAACATATCTACCAAGAAAATTTGAGAAATTATAACCATTTCTTGGGAATATTAATTTCTTGAATGAATTTCACATTTGTAATTATGGCAGAATGGGGGATGTTCATCACTGAAGCAACCTCATCATAGCTTTAGATTCTATTTTCATATATCATGTAAGTACTGTGTAGTTGGCTCTGTTTGTTCCTGTTTGGTCCACAACTAAGAAACATGATTTTATAAATTCTAAGTCAAGATAGGCAGGTCTGATGGAGCACTTTTCTGTCCCATAGTTTTACTTGTCTTAATTCGTTTCATTTACTGCCAAATATATTCCATTTCAAAGAAAGTATATCAGTAAGCGGGACATCCGTACTTTCCTGCAAAACTTCATAAAGATTGTGAGACTCAACAAGGTGTCCAACTCCTCATAAAATATATTCAATTCAACTCAGTGTATTCCATCTTTTTAACATAAGATGTTAACCTTTATGCCTATCATTGTTTTGTTTTTACCCAGTGGTTTAAGAAGTATTCTATCTCTTCAAACACACTGTTAAATAAAATCCAGTCATAATAAGAGTGATTAGCAAAAGACAAACTGTTTAAAACAAACTTCTAGATCATTAGAAAAACAGTGACAGCTTTATGACAGTATCATTGTTGACGTTGAACTTCTTATGAATTAAAAAGATACATGATTTCTTGTTCCATAGGGGAACACATCAAGATACTTAATTCAGTTGTCTGTAACAGTTTTGTAATAATTTAAGTGTATGTCCTCACCTATTCATTGCTTGTATGTGGTCTGTAAATTTGGCAACCCAACTACAATTTCTTGCCCAGTGATGTTTTACACTTTGCATTATGTATGAAATGAGCCATGTGAAACTGTCATAATTGTTTTTATCAGATAATAAATATTTTTTTCTTAAAATAGACTGCTCAGTTTTATTCTTCATTTTCAGAGTATTTGGTAGCTGTTTAAGTTTTTGAAGCACTGTTTCTATTTTAATTTTCTGTTTCCTTTATATAGAAGTTATAGTAATGTTAAACTCTAGGAACATTTAAATTTAAAAACATTCTAAATTTAGAGAAGGCCTAATGCCACAACTTCTCAAACTCTTTAATGAAATTGAAAGGGAAGAAAAATTCCCAAATTCATTTCTGGAATCAAGCATTACCTTGATACCAAAACCAAAGAAGGATCTAACCAAAAGAGAGAACTACAGGCCAATCACACTAGTGAACAGAGATGTAGAAGTACTGAATAAGATACGAGCAAACAGTGCAGCACATCATCAAGATCATACATCATGACCAAATAGGATTCATCCCAGAGGTGCAGGGATGGTTCAACATTTGCAGATCAATAAATAATGTATTAACAGAGCCAAGGACAAAAATCATGTGATCATCTCAATAGATGTAGAAAAAGCTTCTTACAAAGACCAGCACCCATTCATGATTTAAAAAAAAAAAAAACCCTACAGAAAATTAGGGTAGTCTTTATCTCAATCTGATAGAAGCCATCTATGACAAATCAGCAGCCAGTGTCCTACTAAATGGACAAAAACAGAAAGCTTTTTCTCTGAAATCAGAAAGAAGACAAGGATGTCCACTGTCTCCACTCTTATTTAACATAGTCCTGGAAACTTTAGCCAGAGCAATTAGACAAGAGAAAGAAAGGAATAACCATAGGAAAAGAAGAAGTTAAATAATTATTTGCAGATGACATGATACTTTACATAGAAGACCCCCAAAACTGCCACCAAAAAACTTATAGATTTAATAACCAAATTTAGTAACAGCTGGATAGAAAGTCATCACTCAAAAAGCAATAGCATTCTTGTACACAAACTCACAGAAATCAGGGAAACAACCTTCTACAATAGCATCCAAAAAATGAAATACCTAGGAATCAATCTAATGAAGTAAAAGAACTTTACACTGGAAACTACATTACTCTGAAAAAGGAGATTGAAGATAGCAGAAAATGGAAAAATAGCCCTTGTTCTTGGGTAGGAAGAACTAATATAGTGAAAATGGCCATATTTCAAAATTATACAGATTTAATGCAATCTCAATCAAAATTCCAATGGTGTATCTCACAGAATCAGAGAAAATAACCCTAAAATTCACTTCCTAAAATTCATGTGGCACCAGAAGAGAGAATAGAAAAACAATTCTGAGCAACAAAGGCAAAGCAGGGAGCATCACAAGCCCTGACTTGAAGTAATACTGCAGAGTTATTATAATAAAAACAGCAAAAGTGCTGGCAAAAAATATATGGACTCAAGGATAAATGGAACAGATGAGAAGATGCAGTCACAACTCCAAACACATAGCCACATGATCTTTGATCAAGGAGCCAAACAACTTTGGAAGACAGCTTCTTTAATAAATGATGCTGGAAAAACTGGCTTTCCACATGCCGAAGATTAAAACTAGACCCATATCTTTCACAAAGCACTAAACTAAAATAGAAATGGATCAAAGATCTAAATACTGAAACACTAAATTTGGAAGATAGAGTTGGTAGAACTATTGAAAACGTTGGTGTAGGCAAAGACTTGAACAAGAACTAATTGCACAGAAACTAGCACAAAGAATCAACAACTGGAATCTCATTTAAAAGATTTTTCACAGCCAAAGAAACAACTGACAGAGTTAAGAGACAACCCATAGTGTGGGAAAAAAATTTTGTCAGTTGTTCCTTAGACAAAAGACTAATAACTAGAATATGTAAGGAGCTCAAATCAGACCCCCTGAAATTTAAGGACCCAATCAAAAAATAGGCATCTGAGATGAATAGCCACTTCTCACATAAAGAAATAGAAATGGCAAATAAGTATATGAACAAATTTCAGCATCGCTGGTCACTCAGATGAAAATTAAAACAATGATGAGTTTCCATCACATCCCAGAAAGTCAAGAAATCAATCATCAAGAAATCAGTAACAAATTCTGGTGTAGCTGTGGAGTATGGAGTTAAAAGAACCCTTCTCCACTGTTGGAAATTTACAAATTTGTGCAACCACTGTGGAAGTCAGTGTGGAGATTCCTCAAAAAGGTAAATCTAGAGGTTCCATTTGACCCAACTATTCCCCTTGTTGGCATCTTCTGGAAAGAATTAAAAGCATCCTACCACAGTAACATATGCACACCCATGTTTACAGTATCACAGTTTGTAATAGCTAAATCTTGGAAAACAACCCAAATATCAACTGATGAATGAATAAAGATGTGATAAGAGATGGATAGATAGATGCCATAAAGAGGGATAACCGTGAGACACTTCTAGCTAAACAGATATGCCTTGAGACCATACTCTTTAAGTGAAATAAATCGGACACACGTGTAACTACTGCATTGTTCCTCTTGTGTGAGAAACCAGAAGTATAAGGACCAAAATGTAGAATAGATATCAGCAAATGGGAAGAAAATTTTCAAATGAAAAGGAGAGCAAAGGGGGAGGGAAAGGAAGGAAGAGACATAATAAAAAAGGAACAGCTTTTGTAAATGAGGGGGATGGGGCTGGGGATTTAGCTCAGCGGCATAAGCGCCTGCCTTGCAAGCAGGCAGTCGTGAGTTCAATCCCTGGTACCGATAAAAATAAATAAATAAATAAATAAATAAGGGGGAAAGACTGAAGGAAGGGGAAGGGAACAGCAAAAAATAGATGTACAGGTACAAATTCCCTATGATGAATGTGATCATTGTGTTTAATATGTACTAATAAAAAATTTGGAAAAAATGCCAGGCGTGCTTATATTTATGTAGGATTTCTTACAGCTTTATTGAGATATAACTCATATACAATCCACTCATTTTGTACCTTTCAGTGGTTTTTAGTATAGTCTCAGACTTGTGCCAACATCACCTTAATTTCAGGATATTATTTTCTCACAGTTCTTTCTCACAGCAACTTATTTTCTCACAGTTCAGAAGGCCAGATGTCCAATATTACTATATTACTGTATTACTGTATTACTGTATTACTGTATTACTGTATTAAGGCGTCAGTAGAATCAGCTTCTGCTGGAGACAGAAACCACTTGTGCCTTGCCCCTAGCTTCTGGTATGGCTGCCAGCAATTTTTGGCATTTCTTAGCTTCTCACTGCATCCTTTCAGCCTCTGCTTCCATCTTCGCCTGGCCTTCTGTTTATCTTCATGTGGAATTTTAATAAGAATAACAGTCATTGGATTTAATGCCCCTCAATTCAGTAAGACTTTATTTGAACCACTTCTATCTCTAGATTTCACTATTCTCAACATTTTTATATAGGGTTTTGAATTTTGTACTCTATAAAAATGTGGCTAAATTTGTCAAGGGTAAAATAACCATTTAATCATATTAAAATATGGTTATATTAATAACTTAGCATAATTGCCCATGTAAGGTATATGACACTCCAGATACTTTAATATACTAGCTGTTCTCTTTAGGCTATGTCAACTAACTTGAACATGTATAGACTGGTTTGGTGTAGGATAAAATGAAATTTTTTCCCCTAGTAATCTGTATCATAATTCTGCCCTAGAAGTATTCATAGTTATCGTTCCCTAGATGATTGGTATATTTTCATTCACTTTTTTTTGGTAAAATGCTCCTATTCTGTAAAATGTTCTACTTTCCTTTTTACAGATATTTGGTGTGTTAATGTTATATCTTTTGCAGTGACACTTGTTTTTTCAGACAAG
Organism: Dolichotis patagonum; assembly: GCA_004027295.1. NCBI lineage: Eukaryota > Metazoa > Chordata > Mammalia > Rodentia > Caviidae > Dolichotis > Dolichotis patagonum. Next base: position 61,741 of record PVJX010005341.1, read on the forward strand.
GTCTCTCTGTGTAATCAGGCTGTCCTTGAACTCATGGTAGTCTTCCTGCCTCAGCCTCCTGAGTATTGGGATTACAGGCATATACCACCATGCCCTGCAATGACACTTTTAATGGCACAATTTAGTTTATACTTTTTTTTTGTACCAGAGATCAAACTCACGACCTCACGCTTGCCAGGCAGGCGCTTGTACTGCTGAGCTAAATCTCTGACTCCAGTTTATAATTTTGATAATCACAATTTGAACATGAAAGCTTAGCATTTCGAAAAAAAAGTGTTACTATGAAAAACCACAATGACAGTCATAGGCTTGTGGCTTGGCTTTCAAAAACTTAACATGTAGTCTCATAAAAATGTTACAATGAACTATTTTGATATGACAATATTATTAACAAAATCAAAAGTGACATTTAATAAAACAACAATCTATATTCCCTTACATGTGAATAGCCCCAAAATTTGGGTTTGCTACATATGTGATGGTAAAAGGACATTCATTCAAGAAATTTTGATACTATTAACATATGCCAAAGATTTAAGAAAATCTAATCTTCAAACTAATTCTCACCAAACCTCAGTAAGTTGGTAATATAAAAAGACATTTTACAAGTTGTATCATTCAACACTTGGTAAGTGCTTATTTGAAATACTTTCCTTTCTTGACAGATGCCTCAAAAGATTTTTTAGAACTTCTATCTTTCTAATTTTCCTCTTCTTCAAGATAATTCAAACTAATTTGGGACAAATCAAAATGAGACCTACTATGTGCTAGGAAATTGTCTATATTGTTATCTCTACTAACTGGAAGTTATTTGCTTTCTAGAGCTTTATGCCTTCTCTCATAATCAAGATGTAAAATGAGATTTAAGATCTAGTTTATTAAAGTGTTATAAGAGATACTCTGATACCATGTTTAATTTCTAAGAACACTGTAATTTCTTTTACATAGCACACTGTTATTGTTTCGTACTATACTCTGTGGTTATTTTATTTTAACATTTTTTATACTCTTGGTGTGTCTGTTTCCTCTGTTTTTCTTTGCTACAGGTACCAAGGTAAAGAAGATATTTAGAGTTTGGCACCTGTCCTCAAATATCTGTTTCCCTATGCATTTACATTTTTTTGGAAAAGATGTTAATGTCATAAATTTATTAGAGTAAAAAACATTGCCATTAATCCCCCTTAAAGTCCTCCCACTCATCTTGAACACACTTATCCCATTGTTCTTTCCATTTATTGATGTGTTTCATGAATGTATTTGTGGAGCTGCCTTGATGTCCTCAATTTATTGAAAACATTTACAGCAATTTGTGTCAAATAAAAATACTATGGTGTGTTCTCATTTACCTTATTCAGTGGATCTTGTTCTGTCCTATGCATTTATATTTAAAATGGGATGTTTAAAATGTGATAACTTTTGTGTACGGGATGAGTTTATAATAATTAGTAAAATGATAGGGCTGGAGTTGTAGCTCAATGATGGAATATGTGCTAAGCATGCACAAGCCCCAGATTTACTCCCCAGCACAAAAATTTAAAAAAATCAGTGATACAGCTTGTGTCTAGATATTCTCCCCAAAGCCTCATGCAGTCATAAATGGGGCTTTTCAAAGGTGGCTAGATCTAGAGTGTGTGATGCTGTGATTAAGTGTATGATGATGAGATTAAGGGTGTATGATTACTAAATTTGTCCACTAATTGGTTTGGCATAGCTCTGGATGTGGATAATGGGAAGGCCCACCCTGAATGTGAGTACCACCTACCATAAGGGTTTATAGACTGGATGGAATATAAAGGACAGAGGGTTGCAGTGGTCACTTGCTGCTTCACTACTTTGTGGCTTGCTGCCTTTCTGCTTTTTGCCTTCTTCCTGCCATGAACTATTTCTCCTCTGCCATGCCTCCCTGTGTTGGAGGCAGGCAACTATGAACTGAAGCCTCTACCAACTGTGAGCTACCATAATGTTTAACTTTGGGTGTTGGGCATTTTGTTTCAACAAGGAGAAAAGTTACTAAGACAGTGAACATAATATGAAGTAATGGCTATTTTTGTTAGGATCCATAAGAGATTCATAGACAGATAGATAGATTACCTTCATGGATGTTTTTGGAGCCAAGTTCTAACCATACCTTATACAGATATTCAGACAATCCAACCTCTTGTACATCTTGTAGATATTAAGTTTTGAGACATTTCAGCCTTCTCTGGGAACCTCAGTGTCCACCTTGCAGAAATTTAATTGGATCTTTTCCCTCTAAGTAATTTACTATCTTCCATGTACATTCAATCTGCACAAACTATAGTTAAGATTATGGATACCCCCTAGTATAATTTTAAAATGGTGGTTTTGCTTTTTGTCCTTTTGAGATGATCTTCAAGAGAAAAATGAAGCAGAATTTTTTTTTGCTCTGCCATCTTCAAACTTCAAGGTTCCTTCCTACAATCCCAGTCTCCTGATTTCCACATATGACACTCACCAAACTGATCACTTCCAAATTCTGCAAGCCACAGTCTTAAGCTTTTATTATCTCACACAGTACCCTACCTAGAAAATCCCAATTCTGGCTTTGTCTACCTCCTCAGTCACCAAGCTCCACACTAGCTCTCACATAAGCTTCAGTCAGCACTGATATTATTTGAATTAATCCCAGCAAAGTCCTTACACATAATAGCATTTGTAAATTATATGAGATTCATGGCTACAGAAGAATTGGCTAATACGAGGATATAATAAACATTAAGGATAATGGGAAACATTTCACACTATCAAGGGAGTTACAAATATAGGAGAAAGATAAATCCATTGTGTTGGATTGGAATTAGAGATTACTAGTATATGTATTTCCTAGCAATGTCCATGAAAAGGACTAGGAGTAAAGACACAATAACAAGGAACACATGGGACTCAGATCTTGTTATCTATATATCACCAAAAGGAACCAGGCTTCTTGAAGAAATGGCTGAATCCATGACTAAAGCTGGGAAAGTGTAAAATGAGACTAGAAAACGTTTTTGGTCAGAAAGTAAAGAAATGCTTGAAGAATAATATTTTTAACAGTATTTTGTCCTTTGTTAAAATAGTTTAGCAAGGCTCCAAGTGACCAAATTAAGGAAGTAAGCATCAAAATAAATGATAGCAATGGATTATAACCCATTGGCTAAAACTGGGGATCATGATTCCATATCAATAGGAATATATATAAGTGAATGAACTAAAAGTATGGTGAGTCAGATTTTTATATACACTGACAGTACCTCCCCACAAAATTCTCAATACCAAAGAGGATGTCTTTTCTCTCATTGCTGAGATGAAACATCCAACACCCAAAGTTAAGGGAGGAAAGGTTTATTTAGTTCAGTTTGTAGAGGTTGCAGTCCATAATCAGCTGGCTTTAAGGCAGAGTGGCACATGGCAGAGAGCAACAGCAAAAACAACGAGAGAGAGAGAGAGAGATCTCTTTCTGTTCCCTATAGTCTTAACATTGTATGCAGGCTACTCACCCTAGAGAAGGTGTAGCATTTACACCCTTAATCCCAGCATTGGGCCATAAATCAATCACAAATTCTAGAAACCTGTCTTTATGACTGCATGAGGCTTTTGAGAGACATCTAGACACAAATCATAACAGAGGAAAAGAGTAATTTATGGTGGGGTTTGAGTGATCAAAGTGAACATAAGAGGAAATTGAACAAATTTAAATTGTGCATAACCTGACAGATGCATTGTGAAGACACAGCATCATTTTTGTGATGATTGTTCCATAAGGAATAAGTCAAATCATGAGAGAACATGAAACAATTTCACTGAGAAACTTCTACATCTGTTCTCTAATCTTTAATAGTGTCAAGGCCATGAAAATCAAGAAAGAATGAACTGTTCAGATGGAAAGAAACTAAAAAAAATAAGTAAACAACAATGATTCTGAACTGCATCTTTTTATGTAAAAGGACAATATTGGTATATATGAAGGTTAAGGATTAGAAAATAGTATAGATCAATATCAATGTCCTAATTTTGATTCTGTCATGGTTAAGTAAGATAATATACCGTTTGTCAAATGTCCAATACAAGATATGACTGACAAAGCCAGACATGGCACACACCTGTAATCCCAGCACTTAGGAGGCTAAGGCAGGACGACTGTCACGAGTTTGAGGCCAGCCTGGGCTACAAAGTGAGTGCAAGTCCAGCCTGAACTGTATAGTGCAACCCTGTCTCAGAAAGACCAAAATAGGGCTACCATTAGAGAAGCTAAGATCAGCGAGCACGGCGCCCTCCTCGAGCTGCCTGAATTCCTGCCCTAGACCGACCTGACGACCGAACTGCACCGATGCGACTGGCTTGAGTGGCCTGAGCCAGGAGCTGAACCACCCTCGTCCCTGCATTCGACCCACCCAGAGGCACCATGAATTCGCACCACAGCAGCACTGAAGTCGGAGGTCAGGGAGCCCATTAGTTCTCAGGGACCGGCATTAACACGTGAAATGATAGATATATATGTAGAGACTCATGCATGTGTAGAGCTTATAAACATTTTATGAGAACCAACTATATAACACATGTTGAAATGAACAACTACTTTGAAGAAAAAGAGACACTACAGTACCCAGTGCTGACCGTAATGTCATAATGTGAAATCCAGCAACTATCATTCTTTGTTCAAAGTGATTTTAGCTTGTTTTGTTTTGTTTAAGTTCAACACATATGAAGGTATGGTCAGCTGTTTTGAGGAGAATGAGAGATACTATGACAGCCATTCTCGGCTTCTCTAATGTCTGGTCTTGAAGACCTGAAATGCCCTCCTCGTCCTGCTCAGATCAATTCCATACTAGGTTGTTTCATGTGAATTCCCTGTATGTGACAATATGGACAACTATTTGGAAGAAAACAAGAGTCAGTACAATAGTGAATATCTCCAATTGTCTAGTTTTGGAATTTATATCCCTTACATTGCTTTCTTGTGATCCGCTTTGTTCTGTTTTGTTGTGTTTAATTCTACCCTTTTGACATAATTGCATGTATATTTGAGTGGGTAAGATGGATGACCATATTGCTGTATTTTTTGTCTGATCGTGGAACAGAACTGTTAACAGACTCACTGTTTGAATGTCTACATGTTTTAACTTTATAATTTGAACAACTATTTACAAGAAGTCAGTATGTAATTTGTCAAGTAGTAATTTCTTAGGTTTTTTTTTGTTGTTCTTTCCTTTTTTTCTTGGAATTCTGTATTGTTGCCATCCTTTATTCTGTTTTGTTTTGTTTTTTTCTCTTTAAATAAAATTTTTTTAAAAAGACAGCCCAAAAAAAGACCAAAATAAATAAATAAGTAAATAAAGATGTGACTAATACTGTAAATGTGTAATTTTTAAAAAATTATTACAGTAAAAGATACATTACCATTAATCCCCTCAAAATACTCCATTTTAAACACATATCCTATCATTCTTGCCACTTTCTGAAGCAGTAAGTATCTGGGTAATGGGTATTAGGTCTGTAACATAGTCTCAAAGAGTTGCAAGGTGAGAGGGAAAGCTTTGTGCTGCAACTCTTCAGCACAAATTTGTGACAAAATTAATTCCACTGATTTTTTAAAAGTATTTTTAAAAGTCTTCACCGTTGGGTCTAGTGCTCCTATAGGTCCCACTGTCTTCAAAATCCAAAGTACTTGAGTGATGGCTCAACTCTAGTCCAACCATCCTAAAACCACCAGGGACAAACACGTAATTCAACAAAGGCAGATTTGTTAACTCATTACAACCAAGGAAACTGCACATCAGAAACATGTGGTGTTGTACCATACAAAATAAAAGGTAGTTATAGGATTTGGGGACAAAGTGGAATTCAGATGAGACTTTTGATAGGATTAAAGCAAAGCAAACTTGTATAAAGACATCGACATTAGATCTAGATTGAGAGAGACATGGTCATGTTCCCTGGAAACTGCAACGTTAAGAATATATGGAATGTTGTTTTCAGAAACCCTTTATCTGAGGCGTGGCACCGGGGTAAACACTGAGGCTGCTTTTCTGTTAAGTGATATTAGCGCAAGGTAAAAATGGGATGCTTTATTCTTACTGATTCAATTTCTAATAGTACCATTTATGTGGACTGTAAAAGATAAGATTTCTCAGCAGTTAGCAAGGCAGTACCCACTCAGGAGTTATGCTGATCTTTCTCAGTCACATGTCCTGGATGGAAACGTTTTCAATTCATGTCACAACTGGCTTTCTCCTTCTCATTTTATCCTGATGAATAGCTGGTTAGGTTCACCTGATCAGCAAGCGTTTTTCTTTCTCTGTAGTTACAAATGAAAAAAATGAGGCCGTCTTTCAAATTATAGCCAGTCCTCCCTTCAGGGCCTTGCTTAAGTTCTACATTTGCTTTCCTCTCACTTAGGACCTCAAGCGTTCCTGAAATGCAAGGCCTTGGACCCAGGTCAAACGCGCCTCCCTTTTTTCAGGTACTGTCTCAAGCATACCGCTTTCACTGGCCATACCCTCGCGTCAAGAGAGACTCGCTGTTCTTCCATCCTATTGGGTAAAATCCACATCTCATCACCCAAGGGGCGGGACAAGAGAGAAAGAGTTTTCCGGCGCACTATGATAGCGTCACCAGAGCCGGCGGGTACCTTCTGTTGATTGGGGCTCCACTTCTACCTGGGGCTCCTCACTGTCTGGCCTGAAGACTCCTCCGTCGACCACAAAGTGGTCGAGCCGTCGCAATGGCTATTTGTCAGTTCTTCCTTCAAGGCCGTTGCCGCTTTGGAGACCGGTGCTGGAACGAACATCCCGGTGCTAGGGGTACTGGCGGGGGACGACAGCAACAGCCCTCAGGTGACGCTCCATCCCGGTCCTCCGCCGTCGCTGGGAAAAGGCTTGGCTTGAGGACTTTGCCGACAGAGACCAGGCGTCCGGCATGGGTCTTGAAGCCGAGCTCATTGCAGGGCGAGTGGGTCAGGTGACCCTGATGTGTCTGCTTGCAGCGGGGACCCCGACTTCACCCACTACTTGCTCTTGTCGGAACTTTTCACCCGGGAATTGGGCAAGTTGGGGTCTATTGAGCAGATGACGACTGGGATTTGATCCTAGGTGCTAGTGCCAAACTATAAATCAGAAATTTTATATATTATATATATATAATATATAATATATAAAATCAGAATTTCCTTGTCAGTGAAGAGCAGTGCTTGTGAGACTTCTCGTGGGGCGACCGAGAGAACGTCTTGCTTTTCCTCCTTTCTGTGCACTTTTTTTTGTTTTGCTTTTTGTTTACCGTTGTGAATCAGATTTTAAGAGATTATTATTATTATTATTATTTGTGGTGAGACAAGCAACTTGGGTCAGAGTCGGACTCTTGCGAAATTCTTTTAAAATCTAGTAAAAGCTATGAAGCCATATTGTTAGGCAGAACGTTAGTGATTACCACGCAAGACAAGTGTCTGCGGGCTACTTGAAAAAACAACACCTAATTTTCCCCTTTGCTACACTTTATTCATCATTAGCTGTAGATAAAATCCACACAAGCTTGTAATTTCAGTCTTTAGCTCAAGGGAATATAACATCCTCTGCCTGATAGGGGATATCAAAATCTAAAGTCTCAAAGTCTGAGTCTCAATTTCTGATCCAAAAGATCCACTACCTAGCATTTGTTTTGACCTCAATGTCAAAAGAATAAAGTTCTTTTGGACCGGGGTTTTAGCTCAGTGGAATAAGTGCCTGCCTGGCAAGCACAAGGTCGTGAGTTTGATCCCTGAAAGAAAGGAAGGAAGGAAGTTATTTTAGCAGAATATATGCAGGCCACCTAAGCTTGTTATTTTAGCAGAATATATGCAGGCCACCTAAGCTTTCCAACTTTGTACTTTCCTAAGTTTAACTAACTGGGGGATTCCTGAATATGGCCAATTGGCTAAACCCATGTATGAGTTTCCAAAAGGAAATAATGACCAAGCTGTCTTGGGAGTAAGAACAGCAACACATTTATGATAAACTAAAATTCTTGCTTCTTAAAACTCATGCTTTGGGACTGCTACAACCTAACAGACTTCTCAGGTTATCTGTAACTGAGAAGTAGAGTGTGCTTTTAGGGGTCCTTACCAGGGCTGAATTCTTAGGACCTAATCAAATTCTGGCAAAATATTTTTTAAAGCAGTTTGATACAGTGGCCCAGGGGTTGCCAAGATATATGAGTAAGAGCTGTTTCTGTTCTTTTAGTAAAGAAATCCCTTAAGAATACTTTGGGATTGCCCCTGTATGTCTACTGTCCTCATCAAGTGACTTACCTGTTAAGAGTTTTAAAGACCTTATTGGCTCACAGTCTCTTATCTTTTACATTACCAGGCTCTGCTACTTGGTAATCCTAAAGTTGTCCCTCCATAGGCATTCTGCACTCAGTCCTACTACTTCATCTCCTACTTCTGAGCTCGATCCATCTGACCGGGAAGAAAATAATTCTGAGAGTAATCCATGATTGTCTTGATACTATAAACATGGTATGCATGTATTACTATATGATGATGTCTTTAACTCTTTTAAGAAGATACACAGGAAAGGAATAGCTTGGTCAAAAGGAATTTCTATTTTTAGTTTTTTGAGGAATCTTCGTACTGATTTCCATAGTCGTTGTACTAGTTTACATTCTGACCTGTGTAGGAGGGTTCCTTTTCCCCAACATCCTCACCAGCATGTATTCGATTTTTTTTTTTTTTTTTTTTTTTTTTGAGACGGGATCTCATTATATAGTCTAGGTGGACCTTGAGCTCTCAGCAGTCCTCTGCCTCTGCCTCCCAGGTGCTGGGATTACAGGCATGCACCACCACACCTGATTTATTTGATTTCTTGATGACAGACATTCTTTCTGGAATAAGATTGGAATTGCATTGTTTTAATTTGTATTTTTCTAATGCCCAGAGATGTTAAACATTTTTTATATGCTTATTGGACATTTGTACTTCTGAGAAGTATCTGTTTCAATTGCCCATTTTTTCACCGGGTCTTTTGTTTTGGGGTATTCTAATTTTTTTTTTTAAGAGCAGAATATATTTACTGAGAGAAAGAAAGCTTTTGTCTGAGAGACAGAAGGGGCCCTGAGCAGGTTGTCCAGGGTGGTCTAATTTTTTTGAGTTCTTTATATATTATAGATAATAGCAGGCAAAAAAAAAAAAAAATTCCCATTGTGTAGATTGTCTCTTCAGTCTGTTGATTCTTTTGCTGTGCAGAAGCTTTTTATTTGATAAAATTCTATTTGTTGATTCTTCAAGCATTTCTTTTGCAATTGGGATTCTGTTCAGAAGGTTCTTACCCATGTCTTTAACACTTGTACGTGTTTTATCTTCTAGCAGATTGTTTCTTTTTTAATATTTAGATTTTTTTTTTTTTTTGTACCGGAGATCAAACTCATGACCTCACACTTGCCAGGCAAGTGCTTAAGCCACTGAGCTAAATCCCAGGCCCAATATTTAGATCTTTGATGCATTTTGATTTTAGTTTAGTACATGGTAAGAGATGTGGGTCTAGATTCAATCTTCTGTATGTAGAGAGCCAGTTTTCTCAGGACCATTTGTTAAGAGGCTATGTTTCTTCTCTTTGGGAAACACTGGATGGCTGATGTAGTGGATTGGTAACTGGTAGTCAACTTACATAGCAGCTGAACTGAATCAGCATGGTGCTGAGTGTGGATGGCCCACCTGAAGACTGTTGCCACCATAAAAAGGAGACTTGGAGAGGAAGAGTAGTATTATGGGTTCTCCTAAGTGGTGTTATTTGGAGCCATTGGTTCTCCTGGAGGAGCTTGTCATGCTGGCTCCCCTCATATGAACTTGGCTGTTATCATTAGAGGAGCTCAGGACTTTGTTGCTGAGAATGACTGTGGTTCACTTTGGTGGAGCTTTAGTCCCTACCTTGAGCATCACTTTCTGGCTCCAAAGGGTTAGGGTTAGGGTTGAAGATGTGTGCTATTTAATCTCCAGGAGAAGTTTGTCACACTGGCTGCCTGATACATACTCAGCTGTTCTCGTCAGAGAAGCTCGGGATCTCCTTGTCACTGAGGATGGCTGTGGTACTTTTCTGGGGGGCTCTGGTTCTTACTTTGAGCATTGCTTACTGACACAGATCCTTCACCCTGCTGGCACAAACTTTCTAGCTTCCACCACTGACCTTTGGGCCTTCGCATCACAGATCCGTGGGATAGACTTGCATAGGTCATTGTCGTGGGCTCTAGGTTTTCACCTGAATTCATGCAAGTTATTGCGGGGGGAACCTGGCCCTCAGCTGGACTTTCTAGGTCTTTAATGTTGTGGACAGATTTCCTGCACTTTCTTTGTATATGACACATTTGCATTTGACTCCTTGGGTGACCATTATAAATAATGCTATAAATTATGTGTCCTATATATAATTGTTCTCCTTACAACCCCTGAGTACAACAGCTGAATATGCCTGGAATGGTTTCTGCATCCTCTATTCTGTTCTACTGACCCATGTCTGTTTTTGTACCAGTACTATACTGTTTTTGTCACTGTAGCTTTGTAATATAACCTGAAATCCAGAATTATGTTGTCTCCTGTTTTGATCTCATTGCCCAGGATTGCTTTTGCTATTCTGAGTCTCCTGTGGTTCTCTTCTGGTTCCATATAAATTTTAGGATTGTTTTCTCTAGTTCTTTGAGGAATGCTTTTCCTCAAAGAAAAGTGGAATTGGAATTGGAGAATTGGAATTGGATAATTCCAATTAAAAGTATCCTCAGGAATACTGAGGATTTTTTAATCAGGAATGGATGTTGGATTTTGTCAAAGTCTTTTTGTGTGTGTTTATGGAAATAAACATGTTTTTTGTCTTTGTTTTATTCTTTCAAAGAAACAGCTCTTCAATTCCTTTTTTGTATTTTTCATTAATTTCATCAATTTCATTAGTTTCTGCTCTGATCTTTATAATTTCCTTGTTTGTACTAGCTTTGGATTTGTATTGTTCTTATTTACATAGGACATAATGATACATCAAGTTATTTATTTGGGCTTTCTCTTTTCTGTGGCATTCATAATGTGGGCATTCACAATGATAAACTTCTGTCTTTGGATTCTTTTCATTGTAAACCATAGTTTCTGGTGTGTTATATTGGCATTACTGTTTAATTCTAGGAACTAATTTCTTTCTTGATTTCTTCTGTGACCGATTGTTAAGAGTGTATTGTTTAATTTCCATGTGTTGCATAATTTCTGTGAGGTTTTTTGCCATTGATTTCAAGTTTCATTGCACTATGATCTTAAAAATATGCCTGGGATAATTTTGATTTTTTTTTGTACATAAGCATGCTTATCAACTACTACATGGTCTATTTTCAAGGAAGTTCTGTGTGCTACTGAGAACAACACATGTTCTGTTTTGGGTGGAACTCTGCAGATGTCTAGAGTCCATTTGTTCAAAGGTGTGGCTCAACTCTGATAGTTCGTGTTTGTGTTTTTGTCTTGTTGATCTACTTGTGATAATGTGGTATTTAAGTCCTCTATAATTGTGTTGATATTTTCCTGATTTTTTTATGTTCATTAGTGTTTGTTTATGAAGTTTGATGTGCAAGTGTTCAGTACATACATAATTGTTCTCTTCCTCTTAAATTGTTCCTTTAACCAATATATACTGACCATGTTTACCTCTTTTGACCAGTCTTGGCTTGAAATTTACTGTTTGAAAATAGCGATTCCTATTTGTTTTCTGGATCTTGTTCCATGGAACATTGTTTTCCATCCTTTGATTATTAGTCTGTATATTTCTTTTTTGGATTAAATGTATTTCTTATATATAGCATACCTTTGGGTTTTGTTTTTTGATTCAGTCTGCAACCCTGTCTTTTCATTGAAAGCTGAGGCCATTTCATATTGAGAGTTATTACTGAATAATATTTATTCCTGTCATTGCATTATTTTCTTATTGCTGAGCATATCTCCCCTCCCCCCAAACTGCTCACACTACCTGATGTATTCCTCCCACTAGACTTTTTGGCATTGTTTGGCATTGTTGGTTTCTCTTCTTAGAATATCCTTGAGAATTTTTTGGAGTGCTGGTTTGGTGGTCATGAGTCTTAAGTGGTGCCCCTTGTCTTGGAAAGAACTTATTTCTCTGTCAATTTGGAAAGATAGTTTTGCAGACCGTTTCAGTCTGGATTGGATGTCATTTTCTTTTAGGGCTTGAAACACGTCACTCCTGCCCTTAAAGATTTGTGTTGAGAGGTTTGCTGTAATTCTAATGACTACTTTTATAAATAATTTGTTGCTTTTTTTTTCTAACAGCTTTTAAGAGTCTATTCTTGTGTAGGACTCCTGAGATTTTGACGATGATGTATCATGGAGAAATTCCTTTCTGATTATTTGGGGTTCTGTATGATTTGCCTACCTGTATGTTAAATCCTTTCTCCTATGTTGAACATTTTCTGCTATGATTTCTGTAAGTTTTCTGTGCCCTCATGCCATCCTTTGATCTTTTACTAATTTCAGTTAATCTTAGGTTAGTCTTCTTTGCATCATGTAACAGCTGTTGGATCCATTTTCCATGATCTCTTGTTTTCAATGTATCTCTGAGTGTATGGGCACCTGCATTAGCCCTGTCAGAAGTTCTGACACTGTGACTTCACAGTGGTCACTTCTGCCCATACTTTCAGTAAAATTTTTTTTAACTCCTAGATTTCTGTTTGGTTCCTTTTCATGAACTCTACTCATGTTAAACTGACTATTCATGGTTTTTATTATTTTGTTAAGTCTGTTATCTGTTTAATTGTATCTGTGAGCTCATTGAGCACCTTATTGATCTGCGGGGAGTTTGTTGGTTGATTGGCTCTTTGGTTGTTTTGGTTTGTTTTCTCTCTTTTATGATTTTGTACAATTCAGGTATTTGGCTTTCAATTTCCTCCTAATCAATGTCCCATGTATCTGCTTTGTGAGAGTTTTAATTTTTTGCAAGCATTTTGTTGCCTTTTCTTGTTTTTTTTTTTTTAATTTTTTTTTTCTTACAGGTTGACAGTCAATAAAAATGGAAAGTCTTTCTTGCTAGCATGGAGATCTCTTTAGTTAATGCCTACTTCTAGTGATGCACTCTGGGCCTGGCTAAATATAAGCCTTTGTCTCTCCCAAGAGTCAACCACCTCCATTAATTTGAGGGTGGGAGGGTGCACTATAACTGGCCCAGGACACAGTTTACCAGAAACCAACTGCGATAATGTTGATGACCTAAAGACAAACCAGATTTTGGCATTCAATAAAGACCAGTTAATAGCAGTAATTATGCCACCATTGGTAATAGCAAAAAAATCAGCAATGGGAATAGAGTCAAACAACAACTAGATATCAATATACCATAAGAACCAGTAAAAGCTACCACTGTTAAACAACCGTTAACAATAGAAAAGAGATCTGCAATAATCATATAAATGAAGTAATCATAGATGCAAATATTGACATATAGTAGGTATCCACTAAACATAACTATACCACCATTAATAATAATAAAGAATTCAACAGTAATAGTACATAACTAAATAAAGGTTAATAGAGCTTAGTAGTAATAGTAATGATAGTGGAGGTGGCAAGGAAGAGGGAAGTGAAGTAAAATTTGAAAAATAAAGGAATTTGAAAAAGGAGAGAAATATAAACAATCCAGTTAATGTGTTAAAAAATAGAATTAAATAAAAGTAACAGATAAAAACAAGAAAAAGAAATTTTAAAAGATTAGAAAACCCCAAATCCCAAAAAAACAATGAAAAAAAAGAGATGCAAGTCCAAAAATTCCCTCTATGTATTTGAATGAGTGGCTTCTTTCTAGGGTGTGTGGTAATGGAATGTACCATCAGATTGGGCTGAGGGATCGTGAGCCACTACTAAAGCCTATTTTGTTTTCACACTCATTTTTGTGTGTGAATCCTGAGTCCTGCCTTGCCTTTCCTCTGGGTGTGGTTAGTCTGGGTGTATGATGTCTGCCTAGGGCTTTATTTGCACCAGCTACTCCCAGTTAGGGCTCCCTTTGAGTGCTTATGTCACTTCTTTTTCCACCTAGCTTTATGGCCTTAATCCTTGCTTCAGAGGCCCTTCTGTTTGTACACTCCAGTATGTGGCAACCATTCACATTGAGGCTTATCCCTGGAAAGCAAACAGACCACTGAACTCTAAATTGGATATAGGCAGTGATGCAAGGTGATCAAGGTGTCCACTGGACTTAACACCAGCACTTTCAGATCCAGCTTTCTCCAAAGGCCACACACAACCATCCTGGCTTCATACCATAGAGGACAAGACCCCTGTGTCCTTCCAGGTATGAGCTTAAACTTCTCAGAGAGTCTATGCCTAGCCCATGTCTTCTCTCCATCTCCTGTGGCCATCACCCACCCAGTGACTTGTAGGGTGACCCCAGAAACCCTGAACTGTGGTTGTTTTGTGGCTTCTGATTCCCAGGGTAGCTCAGTCTTAAACAATTAACACCTTTCCAAAGTGGTTTCTTGTCAATCACTCAAATGTGGTGGACATTACAAAATATTTCTTCTGCAATTCCAGCCTGTGGAAGCAGTTATGTTCAGCATGAAACCCCACAGTGTTTTTACAATTTACAGTAGCCATGAGCTTTTCTTTAGGCTACCACCATTGGCTAAGTCCTTTGGCTTACCTTTTGTTTGTGGAGACAGGTTTCCCTCCCCTTAGGAGCCGTATTCTAGACTGTTTCCTTCTTTTCTCTGCATCATGTTCAGTTTCTCTTTAGTTTCTAGTTTTCTTGTCAGCATTTTCTTGATTCCCAGAGATATACTTCTTTTTTTTCCTTACTAAATTGTTTTCCAGGCATTTCAGTTCCAGGTTCCAGTCAGCCTGTATTTTGCTGCTAGTCTTTACAATACCATTTTTATTTTCCATAAGGTCAGCAATTGATTTCTCTTAGAAGAATACTTTCTTGGAACTTCTCTCTTCTTGAACAGCTATCAAGGTTTCAGGACTTGCGGATCTAATTCACCATTCCCAAGTGAAACCTTGGGAGAGACAAGCCCCTTCTGAGACCACTTCATGCTGGAAAAGCCAATCTCTGGGAGATTTGAAATTGCGATTCACACGAATTTCAGTTAAGTAAATACCACACCATCCTACTTACCTTCCAACTGAGGGCTGCATGTACTTTGGCTATTCTTCTCTTGATCAGAATCTTTATTATAACTGTACTTCTGCTCATTTGTGCTTCCAGGGAATATGGGCTCAACTTGTGATGTCTGTAACACAGTTCCTATATAAATCTGACTATAAGGAATTCATTTCCTGTTCCCCTTCTTTAACTGTGTTTTATCTTTTGTTTCTGATGGACTTGGTGGAAAAGGTTCATAAACACTGTGATTTTTATTTTTCTGGTCCTTTATTTGGCCCATGTATAATAAATAGTCTCCTAAACTTCATTTCTTCCTATTTCTATCCACTTCCAGATGATCCTGTGTCCTCCTGATCCAGCTTTACGACTCCTTGACTGACTCTCTAGGCCTGAAAGTCAGCAAGCACGGCGACCCTAACTCCCTCTCCTCAATACTGTCTCTCAGCAAGTAACCAGAATGACAAGATGCCTGAAATAATTTTAGGGTCTCACCTTTTGAGGAGGAAAGTGTTAGGCAGAAAGTCATTAGCAGGCCTGGAGACAAACAGCTGGGGACTACTTTAAAACCAAAGATGAGATTTTTTTTTTCCTTCACCATCTTAATCATTAACTATAGGTAAAATCTATACAAGCTCATTATTTCAAACTTTAGCTCAAGAGAATCTAACATCCTCTGAGCATGCTGATAAGGTCTAAGACATATACAAAGTCTAGACCATGGGCTAGGGCTAGGGGATGGAAAAACTTCAGTCTCAAAACAAACCAATTGGAAATATTTACCTAATGACTAAACAGGAACCTACTTCACTCTGAAGTAGGCAAATGCAACCCATTTTATTTGTAAAAGAACACTGACCTCAGAGGAAGACAGAGATGTTTCTTGAAAGACCCAGTTAGTATAAATTTAACATTCAGTGCAACTGCCATTTTGGTGCCTACACCATCATACTTGAAGCTAATTCTCTCTTTGGCTCTCTGGAAATCTGTTTTGCAATAAGCTCTCCCTTACTATGTATGACAGCCTATGTATGTCTGAATCTTTGGTCAAATACACAAAGAATCAAGATGTGTTACCAGTTCCTTACAGTGTCTGGACCTCACTGTGCTAGGATGTGGCTTCCGGGTAATAATATTGCAGAAAAACACACATGTTCTTAAAATTTGTGGAACTTTGAAAGGATATGGTGCCCAGTTGAGAACTCTGTTCTGGGGATCACAGATCTCAATGTCCATGAACCTAAGGCATTGCTAAAGCATTTGTCTTCAAGAAGAGAACAGGCCAGGGATTTAGCTAAGCACCCTAAGTGCTTGCCTGACTAGCACAAAGTTGTGAGTTTGATCCCCGGTACCAAAAAAAAAGAAAAAGAAGAGAACAAATCAGATATAAAAGAAACGGTTAAAAAAAATAGGAGTTAAAGATCAGGTAGATAATTAGGTTTTATTTTCTTAGGCTTGGAACTTAGTACTGTAAGGTACCATGAGGTTCTCTCCCTTTTCCTTTCTCTCTTTGAGGACTATTCATCTGACCCTTGAATTGCATGGTGGTCTCATGTCTAAACTTGTAGAAGATGGACCCTTTGTGCATCTACAGTTGCTCAAGTGAAATACTCCAAACCAAAAATTAGGACTCAGCTAGGTATGGTGGCATACACTTGTAATCCCAGCACTTGGGAGGCTGAGGCAGGAAGACCACTGTGAGTTTAAGGCCAGCCTGCACTACATAGATAGACCCTGACTTAAAAAAAAGAAAAAATTAGGGACTCAGAACCTGACATCTATAAATATGTTTCCAGGGATAACAAAACAAATATTTGACAATTTTGAACAAAATATTTGACAGTCTTTAGAAAGTTGCTCAAATGTCATTATTAGAAGTTAAATATCAAATGGATATTTTGATATGGATGAAAAGATTGTAAATAAAACTTGAAGATGAAAAGTGTCATTAGCTCCCAGAAATGAATGTTTCTAGAATTACAAAGTCAAAAACTATGAAGGCCAAACACAACATACTGAAGGAGGAAGTGAGTTTCTACAGTTGTATGATATTCCAAAGGATTTGGAACTTTAGAAAAGTAAGACCCATTAATTCCTATTTCAAGGCACAGTCTTCTCCCATTGCTCTTTAGATTATCAAATAGTTTAGAGTTGGTGATAAACTTTCATAACTGGGCATACCTGAGAAACAAGATGAATTACCTTTAATCTTAGTCTCAACTAGGAAGTAAAAAGTTTGAAGATAATACTGAGACAGAAATGTCCTTTTGCCTCATTTTGATATTTTGAATTTCTGAATAGAAATCTATTCAGATCTCATGTGCTTTATTCACATATCAATTACCTCTGTAATCTGTCCATGAAAGATAACATGTAATGTTATCTGAGGGAAGAATGCAGCAAATAGACTTAAACATCTACTCAAGGATAGAAGATAAATTTAATCTTATTATTTAATTCATTGTCCTTTTTTCTTTAGCATTTACTGCTATACAGGGCCAATTTGTGGAAAAAAGAGTAATATCTTTTTATCCTAAAAATTTATAATTTAAAAATACCCTATCCATTCCACTATCAAACAGTTGTTTCTTTAGTAAATTTATGTCAGCCATAGTAATATGTTTTTATTTTTCCATGGATTAATGGTCCTCCAAATCTATTTAAACAAAAATGCAGTTAGACATTATGTAATTTGTTGATACTATACCTAACAATTCGAAGTAGAAATGAAAAGGTTGACATTTAAAGTGAGTAGAAATGTGCTTTGTTAAGCCTTGTATAATTTCTAGACTTAATAATATAATTTCAAGATTTAAAGAAAATTATCAATAAAATTGTTCTTTTACTTTATTATTTTAGGTAGTAACAGGAGTGAAGGAAATGCTACCAGCCAGAAATACTCCAATATCATCCAGCCATCCAGTTTCTCCAAATCCACACCATGGGGAGGCAGTAGAGATCAAGAAAAGCCATCTTTTGCTTTTGAGTCTAAAGCCTCAGCTACCAGAAATACAGGTTTTGGATTATCTCAGAACCCATTTGCTTCCCCCAGCTCTGAAGAGCAGAAAGATGAAAAGAAGCTTCTGTAAGGAAAATCAATACCCATTTGCTTTTTTTCCAAGAGCACCTGTAGTATTTCTTTAAGTAATTATTAAAAACTCAGAATAAGTAAAACCAAAAATCATACATGAGGCTATCACTCAGATCTAACCACTATTTTGTTATATATCATTCTAGACTTTATTTCACTTAAAAATGTATCATCCAATATTAGTAACATGCCTTCTTAGGCTTTTTCCCCCCATTTACTACTGATTATACTGTTTTTAATATCTAAGTTTAGTACTGCTTAGATTCACTACAAATTATGAGTTCTTTACAAATTATCAGATAAGTCAGAGCAGCTTATGAACTTGAAGATCACTGATTGTGTCACTTATTTTTCTAAAACTTTTTGGCAGAGGAGATTTTTTGAGACAGACTTTTGCTATGTAGCCCAGGCTGACCTTGAGCTCAGCACGATCCTCTTGCTGGGATTACAGGCACGTGCCAATTTTTCTAAAACTTTTACTTCATTTACCTATTTCATTTGATTTCCTTCATTGTAGTATAGTACAGTCATGGCATTTCTTAAAAACATTTGTAAAATTTATAACTTCTATCAAAACAATGAGTGGCTATCACTTCCTTACCTCATGGCTTTCAAGACAGAATTTCAATGTGTGTTAGTCTTTTGGTTACCATAAATAAAATTGGAACCAGTGGTAAACATTTTGAACCCGATATTTTTCCAGCTATATAGGTTCCACCTACATGAGGCAAATTGATAGAGATAGAAAGTAGAATAGAGGCCACCAGGGTCTTGGAGGATAGGGATGGGGTGGTGTTATTTAAAGATACAGAGATTCTGTTGCCGATAATGATGGAAAAGTTGTAGAAATAATGGTGATCACAGCATAACACTGTGAATGTTCTTACTGCCCCGGATTTGTACCTTTATAAATGGCTAACATGATAATTTTATAGTATGTATATTTTACTACAATAAAAATTTTGAAAATAAGACAAACATTTTGAGCTGTGTATCATGTAATTGATTTTTTAAGTTGGGTTTTTTAAGTTGAGATGTTTTTGTTTTTGGTGGTGCTAGGGATCAAACTCCAGGGACTTGGATATCTTAAGTCTTGATTTAAAAAAACAAAGTAAAAGAACAAACAAAAATCTCTTTTTCATATTCATTGTGATTCTAAATGTAATAATACTGTTCTCTATAGCTATTATTTTATTATGATATTCTGGATGAAGAAAAACTTCACTGTAAAACTGAATCTATTATCTGTTCATGGTCTTAATACAAAGTAACTATTACAGACATGGATCTCTTTCCCATATAAGAAAATGTAAAAATTAGATAAAATGATTTCTGATACCCTATAACCTTTTTAAGTTTTGATTCTCTTATCAGTTAAATTGTCCTTTTTATTGTTTGCAATAAGGTGATTACTGATGTTTATGATAACTACTTAAAAAAAGTTGAAGTCATTATTGTGCTTATTATACTTTGGTTCTTTAAAAAATATAAGGTATTTATAATAATTATTAAGTATAATGGTTAATGGTTCAATTATTAATTTCTCTGGTATTGTTTTTTTACCATAAAATATGCTTTGTATTTTCTATAAGCTATTTTAAAGAAGATTCTTCAGAAAAATAATTGCAAACTAAAATTATTTATTTTCTAAAATTTAAAATTTCGGTCAATGAAAATTATAAGCAATTTTTAACTAGCAGGTTAAAAAAATTCTGACTTTTTTTTTTCCAGTGAAGGAATCATTAAAGATATGGAGATTTGGGAATCATCAGGGCAGTGGAAGTTTTCTGTTTATTCACCAGTGAAAAAGAAACCTAGTATTTCAGGTAACTGGGAAATAGTTCTTAGAAGGTATTTTGTTTTGTTTTGTTTTGCTCTGCTTTGCTCTGCTTTACTTTGCTTTTTGTTTTTGTGCTGCTGGAGACTGAACCCAAAGTATCACACATGTGAAGCAAGTATTCTACCGCTGAACTATACCCCCAGCCCCAAAACTGAGTTTTTAAAATATATTCAAAAACTATTACATTCTAAAACCAATACCATGCTAAATATAAAGAAATAAACTACAAACTTAGATGCAGTTAGGATTTTTGTACGTTAAAGCATTCAAGTATTCTAGCAGAACTATAATTCAGAGAGTACAGTTCCTTTAAGACATGTATGTAGTTTTCAGAAAGTGTGGTGGTGCATGCCTATGATTCTAGCGTTGAAGGACACTGAGGCAGAAAGATAGAAAGTTCAAGTCTCACCTGGGCAACTTAACCAGACCTTTTCTCAAAATAAAAAATACCAATGCTAGGGATGTGTAGCTCATTGGTAGCATATCTCTGGGTTTGATCCCTAGTACAACCCCCACCCCCAACTATATATTCCTCATGAGAGATTAACAAAATCAAGACCTACCACAATTCCATAACCTAGGAAGAAGCTCTGCTTTCTTGGTTCACTATATATGAAACCTTAGAACTTTCTAAATGCCTGCAGTGAAGTATCACATCCTGCCTACTTTAAGGTCTTGGCTACCTGGTTCTGTTCATTCTTTCTTCCCTTTCTTTCCATCTGAGAATAGCTATTTTCCTTAAAACATATTGAGACCTATCCTAGAGATAATGTTTGAAGACAAGGAGCCTTACCTGGACTACATGGTTGCCAGTTCTTTAGAATACCTCTTTTCTTTCCCATTTTTTCCTTACCATGGTCCCTCAACCCTGGGGCTTAAGGCTCAATCACCAGGCTTTTCCAAGCCCTCTGTAGGTGCTCCTGGGCCTTTGTCTTGTCAAGGAAGCAACTGACCTCGAACCCCAGAGGCAGGGAGAAAAGAAATAATGCCAGTGGTGGTGATACTGTTTATCAAGAAAGTAATAAAGTACTGTCTTAGTTATTTTTTTCTCATCACTAAGAAAAAAAACCCAGCACTCAAAGTTAGAGGAGGACAGTTTTATTTAGCTCAGTTTGTAGAGGTTTCACTTCATAGTTGACTGGCTCCAAGGCAGGGTGGCATTGCATGGCAGGCAGAAGGCAGCAAAACAGCAAAGTAGCAAGCAGCAGGTGAAGATTGCAACTCTCTTTGTGTTCCTTATATTCTCTATCCAGACTACACACCCTAAGAGCAGATACACCAAGAGTGAGCTTTCCCATTATCCACACCAACTATGCCAAACCAATTGTGCACAATTTAATAGTGACACACTCTTGATCCCAATATTCTACACTTACTTGCAGCATCACACACTCTAGATCCAACCAACTCTGAAAAGCGCCACCTATGACCACATGATGTTTTGGGGGTGGACATCTAGGCAAAGCCATAAAAAGTATTGACTTTAATTAGTTTAAATAGTAATTCTTAATTAGTATTTAAGTCTTACTCGGTTCAGAATTGAACCTAAATGCCTAATGTTATAAAGCAGTGGTTTTCAAAGTGTTGAATGTTGATTTGATCCATGCATAGGGTTGCCATGTATAAAATGTAAGACATTCAGTTACATTTAAATTTCAAGTAAAAGTATTGTAAATATATGTATATCCCATGTAACATTTGGGACATACTTATACTAAGAAAATATTTGTGCTTGGAATTCAAATTTAACTTGGCATGCTATATTTTTATTTGCTAACTCTGTCCATCTTATCCCTAAAACACCTTAATGGCTGTGTGAGTTTAAGAATATTTCATAATAGTAAGACATTAATTGCCATTTTCGCATTTGTAGTGTTGATGCAAAAGCATTAATACTGATATTCATATCTTAGCATGAATTAATGCAGAGGCAATAAAGTACTAGTAGAAGATAGATTAATTGTAATAAAGAAAAATTTTAAGTGCCACTTTAGCAAGAATGTTCTTGATGAAGAGGTGAAAGGCAAACACAGTGGCATACACCTGTGATCCCAGCACTTACGGAAATTGAGGCAGGAGAATCACAAGTTTGAGTAATACCTGGCAAGTGACACCTTGTCTCAAAATAAGAAATAAAAAGGGTGGAGGTGTAGCTTACAGGTAGAGCACCCCTAGTTTCAATCCCTGTACCGTAACATTTTTTAAAAAGTAAAAAGTCCTAGGGACATAGCTCAGGGGCATAAGTGCCAGCCTGGCAACCATAAAGTCCTGAGTTTAATTCATGTTACCAAATAAATAAATAAAAAGGAAAAAGTATTTTTATAATATTGACCCTTGAGATTACACTTTGAATATTCTGTGTAACAAAATAGTAAGCATATGTAAAGGGTTTCTGCCCCGCACCCAAGTGTGTTGTTTTATCTTGGGGGAAAAACCCTTGTATGGTCATTTTAGTTGTAAACTGACCAAATCACTTTTTCAAAGTTTTTATTGCAAAGCATGATAGCTCTGGTTATTCATACTTAGGCATTTGATGGGTATGTTGAATGAATTTTTGAAGTGAGCCTCTCATTTCAAAGAAAACAACCAGCAGTGTTTATTACCAATGATAAAATTCATGCTTTTGAACAAAATTAAAATTATGGAAAACTCTTCTGTCACTGCAAGTGTGATGGTTTCTCAGTGCTCTAAAATTTCTTCTAATGAGATGAATGACAACATTAACAAATGTGAAATTTTTTTTTGTATTATATAATGCTATTTGCCAGCATTTTGAAGTTCTGCATTCTCATTGAGCTAATGTTTTCCAAATGATCAGTGTTTGGTGCTACAAAATTATACATGGCTAAAAATCCATTTTAAGTACAAAATAAACTAGTTCCAGTGGATTTTAATACAATATCACAAAAAAACCCTCCTTAGCATTTTTTGTGTTTGTTTTTGTTTTTGTATTGGAAATTGAACCTAGAGAGTGCTAAGCTATATCCCCAGCCCTAATTATAAGTTGAAGAGGCTGGCCTCGAATTTGCTATCCTTCTGCCTCAGCCTTCAAATAACTGAGATTACAGGCTTATACCACCACATCCAGATGCTCATTAGCTTTTGAATCTACTTTGTAGCTAATCTTTAAAAAATTGTAGTTTTAGTGTGACATCAAAGAATAATATCCACAGTTATCTGAAAAGGTTATTTACATCTTCGGACTTACCTATATAAATATAGATTTTTTTCTAGTATATATACTTCAACATGTTAAAACCATATTCAACATATTGCAACAGAATGAATGCAGAAATTCTTTTTCTTTTTTTGGTCTATTTTGAGGCAGGGTCTCACTAGGCAGTTCGGGCTGGCCTGAGTTCATTTTGTAGATCAGGCTGATCTCAAACTCACAACAATCCTCCTGCCTCAGCCTCCCAAGTGTTGCGATTGCAGGCATGTACCACAATCCCTGGCTGAATGCAGAAATATATATAAGAACCTAGCGGTCTTTCATTATACTAAACATTAAATATTTACAGACATAAAACATTATTCATGTCATAAATGTTTTGTGTTTTATTTTTTGTTTTGGATAATAAATGCATGTGATGATTCAGTTGGGACTTTAGGGAATTTGTTGCTGTGCTGTGTTTTGTTTTGTTTTGTTTTGTTTTGCTGTGCTAGATCAAACCTGAAGCCTTGAACATGCTAGGCAGATGATCTACTGCTGAGCTATATCCCCAGCCTCTGATTTATTTTAAATTAATAAATACTTTTTAAATTTCTCAGTTTTCATTTTCAGATGTGGTAATTATCAATATGTATAACTCATGTAAACAATAGCTTTTGGGAATCCTTTATTAAAAAGTAAATGGGTTCTAAGGCCAAAACGGTTGAGTACCTTTCTCCTTAAACATCCATTTTAAATAATGAACTAACTTTTCTTATACAGCGAGAATGATACTCCTTTTGTATCACCCCTTCAAGTTACTCTTTGATAGTTACTCAGATCATTTTCTGAATTCTTTGGTTCAGATGAGGCACCCTGGTTGAGCATGACTGGTAGTAATAGTTAACTAGAGGAACAGTGTTCTTTGGATAGAGTAGTCATTCATCCTAGGAGGCAATACATTTTTAATGCTTATGATGCTATTGACAATTTTCCCCTCAGAAAAGTTGAATCATTCTAATTTCCTCACCAGCAATTTAGGAAAATATACATTTTATTTATTGAATAATAATAAATATTTTTTATAATTTTATTTAAAGAGAAAAAAACAAAACAGAACAAAACAGAATAAAGGGTAGCGACAATACAGTATTCCAAGGAAAAAAGAAAAAAAAAAAAAAAAAAAAACCTAAGAAATTATTACTTGACAAATTACATACTGACTTCTTGGAAATAGTTGTTCAAATTACAAAGTTAAAACATATAAAGTAGACATTCAAACAGTGAGACTGTTAACAGCTCTGCTCCACAATCTGACAAAAACAGCAATATGGTCATCCATCTTACCCACTCAAATATACATGCAATTATATCAAAAGGGT
>PVJX010005342.1:0-86263 GCA_004027295.1 Dolichotis patagonum
ATATATAACCAAGAGCCATAGGCAGGCAGGATATTTCTTGAATACCAGTGAGTCTGAAAGTTTCCCCAGTTTTATAGCTTAAACAGCCACCTAAAGACCTGTAGACAGCTTAAATCATCTCTTTTCTTTTGAACATCAATTAGCTTAAACTCTGGATTTAAAATGTAAAAACTTAAGCTGGGATTATGACTAGAAAGTGACAGAATTTGATCTTCCAAAAATCTTCAGAAAAATTTTTTTTTGTGGTGAAGGTGGTGATATTTCTTTCCTACTTTTGATATCCTTAAAAAGTGAGTTCATCACTCTTATGAGGCTGAGGCAGGAGAATCAGAATTTGAGCCTAGAGGAAGCAGCACCCTGCCCGTGAATCAGCTGGTGAGTGGGCAGGTATGACTGTTGTAATTTTTATAACTTCTAACTGTCAGAGAATAAAAGTATACCAGCTGTGCACAGTGGCACACACCTGCAATCTCAGCACGCTGGGAGGCTGAGACACGAGGGTTGCAAGTTTAAGCTTAGTCTGTACAATTTAGTGACTTAGTGTGACCCTGTTTCAAAAAAAAATAAATAAATAAAAAGGAATGGAGATTTAGCTCAGTGTGAAGGTATATAGGCCCTGGGCTCAATCCCTGGTACTGCAAAACAAAATTAACAACAAAACTCTATCTATCTATATCTATCTATCTATCTATCTATCTCTGTCTATCTTATCCTAGTAATTAAAACTATCGATTGTCTACAGGTAAAAGGGGGAAAAGGCAAGACGAGCACACACCAAGGGGTGGCATGGGGGGAAGTCTGCAGCAGTGCTCAGGCAAAGCGGTTCACCTTCCCTCCCAGCGCCCCTTCGCTGCCAGCTAGATCAGAGGCAGGCATTCTTCATTTTAGGGGACTGGAGGTTGTGCGATTTGGTGAAGAGAAAGCAGGGAATGTGAGAATGAGCAGAAAGCAAACATCTGAAATGAGGAAAAAGAAAGCCGACAATTCACAGCTCACAATGCCAAAAGGGACCACTCGATCGTGATTACAACAGCAGCCGAACAACTGTACATGACCAGGGCTTGTCCTCAGGGCCTCCCCTCCGACTCTTCACTGCTGTGGGTTTCAGACTTTTCCTCACAGCTTTAAATAATAAACACTAAAACTGAATCGCCATGAGTCCTATGCCAGATTAATATGCTAAACGTTAAGCATTTGCATGGCTTCAACGTGTGACCAACAGCAACTCTATAAAGGAATTTATCATTATTTCTTTTATAGGTGCAGTGGCTGGGCCTCATGACAGGTAACGAAATCCAAGCTAGAAATTCTGTTCTGTATGGCGGACAGAAGAGATCTGCTTCCTGTTACTGTGTCACACACTTCCAAACAAAGAAACACTGGAATTTCTTTAGCAGGAGGACAGTGTTGTGATCTGCTAGAGAAGAAGGGGCAGATGGAAATTGGAAGGCTGTCTTTGCTGCATCAATAAATCAATGTGATCAGTTTTTTCTCTGATCTATTCCCTCATCTGAGCACCAGATCGGGTAGCTGGTTTGTATTTTCTAAAGTGCAAAATCTCATTTATCATTAAGGGATGCTCATGAGGTATGTCTATTTGGAGAGATGCTGGAAAGTCTTACAAAGTCACATGGTACCCATGGTTAGAATTTGACAGAATGGCATATGCTTTATTTTTTTACTTTTGCTCTTTTACATCCACCTTCTGAAATAACATGAGACTTCAGAAAAATTGCAAGAGTGGCATACCAAGTTTTCCTATATTCTTCACCCAGCCCTTCTAATGCCAATATTTTGTGTCATTGTAGTGCAATGATCAAAACCAAGAACTTGGTACAACAGTACTAACTAAACTACACAACTTATTTACATCTCACCACTTTTCCTACTAATGCCCTTCCACCGCTCTGGACTCCAATCCAAGGCCTGGCACTCCGTTTGACTGGCATGTGTCTTTGTGCTTCTCCAGGCTGGGAATGGTCCCCGTCTTTCTTTTTCTTCTATGGCCCTGATCCTCTGGAAAAGTATGAGGCATCTGTCTCAGTCTCTTCCTCCATGGGGCTTACCTCATCTTTTGTCATGAAGGAGGGAAGGCATTTTCAGCCACGATGAAGGACGCACGCGGGGACTCACGACAACAATGGTATGTTTGTAGCTGAGGGCGGGCCTGGCGGTGTGACTGACAGCTGATAACACTGCGTCCTCTGGCTGCTCCTGCAGGCCAAACTAAAGAGATGAAGACTCTTGCTGAAGCCGCCTGGGAAGGAGCAGTTGGAACTGACTAAACTGGGGATGAACAAAGGCTACATGGATAGAGGTAAAATAAGAGATTTCTGAGATAAAAATAGTGAGAGTTGGGGGCAGTTTCCATGAGCGGAGTGAAAGGAGAGAGAGGAACTGAAGGCAACTCCTAGGGTATTATATGATGTGATGGTTTTTGTAACCCAGATTCCCCAGTAAGATTTTAAAATAACACTCACCTGCGGGTGTATGGGTGCTCTCAGGAGCTGTCTGCATGTTTGTGAGAAAAAACACAAGGAGATAGAAAAGAAAAATGTTCAGCCATTTTTTTATTCTTGTTCCCAAGTTCCAGCTTTGGAAACTTGGCACTTCTGGACTGAACCTATGAGTAAGGACAGGAGAGTACCATCAGCATCTTATCATTGCCCTCATTTTCTCTGGGTAAAAGGAAACTTCTGCATGTATTTAGAAAATGTGTGCCAGGCATGGTAGAACATGCCTGTAATTGCAGCACTCAGGAGGCTGAGGCGGGAGGACCTCTGTGAGTTTAAGACCACACAGCAAGACTCTCTCTTTCTCTCAGAAAAAGTCTATTGTATGGTATGTGAAAGATTTAGTATGCCTGGGTTGGTGGATAATTATGTGAATGTGATGGTGGTGATCTATAAATTATTTCATAGACAATGAATCTTCCATAGCAATTACCTCTGGTCTTAAGTTAATCCAAAACAGCAATGCCAAAATTAAAATTCAAGAGGAAGGAGTAGGCAGATGGGCAGCACATGCCTCTAACTCCAGCTATGTGGAGGCTGAGGTAGGAGGATCACAAATTCCTGGCCAGCAGGGCAATTTAGCAAGACCCTGGCTAAAAAAAAAAAAAAAAGTCAGTGAGTACTGAAAATTAAAATCTTTCTTGGAGCCAGGTGTGGTGGTACATGCCTGTAATACCAGCACTCAGGAGGCTGAGGCAGGAGGATTGTCATGAATTCAAGGCCAGCCTGGGCCACATACTGAGTTCAAGGCTAACTTGAAATACACAGTGAGATTCTGTCTCCACCAAAAAAAAAAGTCTTTCTTGATTATGAAAAAAGATTGGTTTGAAAAGATAGGGGGTAGAAAACAAAGCCCTTGTATTTCCCTAATTTTGGAGACATAGAGTTGAAGTTTCATTGCTCTAAAAGCTGAGCATCTCATAGAAGAAAGAAGGAAGTTTGGCTGATTTGAAATCATGGGACATAATTACATGCAAACCTCTATTTTCTTAAATAAAACAGGTTTTAAACTTTAGAGCTTTTAACAATACAGCTGCCCAGGGTTCATCCCAAGTGATTCTGATACAGTAGTGTCTTATTTAGAGTGTTTTCTGTTGCACATGGCAGAAAAGCAACTCAAATCCACTTTGGCCAACAGTTTGTATAGGTTGTGCATTTTTAATCTAATGCTACATCACAAATTATCCAAAGTTTAGCAATTAAAGCAGAGTCATCTTGTACAGTCTCTGGGTTCAGCATTTGGGGCTGGCTAAGCAGGTGATTCTGCTTCAAGGGCTCTCACGAAGCTGAAATGAAGCTGGGCTTCTGTCTGCCACAGACTCCCTGAGGGCTGGACTCGGTCTCATGGCAGGCGACCTGGTGCTGGCTCTGGACAAATGGAACTGTTTTCCACGTGGCTTGTTGCACAGGAGAGCTGGCGAAATCTCACAATAGGTGGGGTGGTTTCTCCACAGCGGGCCATCAGAGAGAACAAGGGAGAAGCAGCTAGATGTGGAAGTATGGCTAGGATTACGGTGTTCTTCAGGGGGAAGGCGACGGCACGCATGTGCTGCTTATCTATCGAGGCATAACATGAGAAGCACCCATAGGATTTAGGTCTTGGAGAAAACGCATTTATGCTTACCATACTTACCCATTATTTTTGAAAAGTGAAAATGGTTAAAACGAGCACCAAGAGAAACTGAGGAGGAATAATAATTACGTTTAAGACCCTAAGGGTTATGAGTAACGTACCTCTAGACATAATGATAGGTTTAAAACTAATAAGCTTTTAACATCTTTAATATATCTAGATCCCTTTAGAGTTCCTCGGATGAGTTTTACAACATGTTATTTGATCTTAAGAGCAATTTTAGGCCCACAGGATGGAGTCAAGGGTAGATGGAGCTAATAATAGTGCGTACTCACCAGCTGCTGGCAGCAGACTGCAGGCTTTTTATGTACTAAACTTTTGAATCAAATGCACTGAGGTAGCAATGAATAATTTCAGTTTTGCAGGAAGCTTGGCTTCCTCAGTGTGGACAGGTACAGGACCTGCTGGGAGCTGGCAGGAGAACTTAGGTCTCTGACTGAGAGTCCCATGCACTGCCTACTTGCCTGCCCTCGTGTCAGCACGTCCAGCCAGTGCTGCTACTGCCCTCCTCGCCCTATGCTGTACTTTTTTCTTCCTCCTCTCCTAACAGCACAGGACTCCCCACAAGACAGAGGCACCTGCAAATGCAGGCCCCGGCTCATTTCCTTTTTTGATGACAGCTTTCTTGCCAGCCTACTAGAAAGGAAAAAAAAGGTAACAGAGAAAGTGTATCGGACTGGAAAAGAGACACAGTTCTCAGTATACACTGAAATAAGCCCAGGAAGTCTGCTCCACAGCTGACTACACGCGTGCCCCCAAATAACATCTTGGTGTCTCTTTTGCAGGCCAGTGGAGTAATGCTCCTTAAAGTTGACCTAGTTTTCAGGAATATGGCAGGACAAGTGGCATGAAAGATGCAAAACATGCTGTATAAATACATATAGTATTTCACCCACATACATATTCACCTAAATACGAGCAGCATTCAATGCTATTTCTCATGCCTCAAACGTCTCACTGCTCTTAGCACCTACAAATATGTCCGAATGTGAGTTGAGTCAAGGTCTCCAACTGCAAGGACTCACATTACTTCTTCATGCTGTTTGAGATTTACGTATAGCAATAACACCTCAAATTATCCAACAGATGTGACCACTTTCCCAGCAAATGGCTTCTGCGATATAATAAAGTAAGCACCAAATATTCCAGAGTTTAAGGGCTTCTCCGATTGGTTCCTGGATCTTGGGCTAAGACTTATTTTTCTGGTGTAGGTATAATAAACTGCAGGGTGGGTGTAGTGACAGCAGAAAGCTGATAGGAGTGTCTGGGAATCAGTGACACATTATAAGGCTATGAACTCAGTATTTGAACCACAAAAATGTGGGTTTTCAACCTGCCCACAGCAGCTACTTTACTATTCAAAGCCTCATAATTATGTGGTAGTTTATAAGGAGCAAGTAAAGTATGTAAAATAGTCTATATTACTTTTCATTTCTTTTCTTTCTTTTGGTACCAGGGATCGAACTCATGACTTCGTGCTTGCCAAGCAGGCACTTAAGTCACTGAGCTAAATCCCCGACCCCTTGCTTTTCAGAAAGTTAAAAATATGACTCTCATACATATATAAAGGAAGCATGTCTCAAATGTTCCCTTTGCATGTTAATGAGGGAACTGGCAAGATGGGAAAGCTGGTTCAAGGAGAGCTGGAGGCCATAAGCGATTTGTGGGGCCAAAAGACAAGTACTTGGATAAGATTGTTAATGTGCCATAAAACTGGTTAGTGTAAGGTAGAGTAAGGGAAATGACTTCTAGAGTTATTGTTTCTACCACATCATTTACATTTAGATACATTTAATCTGCATCAATATGGACAATTCTTGGGGGGATGAATTTGTCCTCAAGGGACAGACATTTGGCAATGTCTGAAGATTTAGTTCTCACGACTGGAGGAGTGCCAACTGGCAATGTGGTGATGAGAGAATGGGGTGACTAAATGTTCTTCAGTATACAGGACAGCCACCCACGAAAGGGGGGCAGTTACCCCAAATGTCAGCAGTGCTAAGGCTGAGAAAACTCAGGCTACCAATTTCTACAATTTAATATTTATCCTTGTAAGCTTTAAAATATCCTAATCAAGAGAAAATAACAGATCAAACAACACTCCTAAGTAATCAGAAAAATCCTGAAAGAGCATACAGGAACCCCTTTTACCTATTTCTAAATTTTGGTAAAATTTCTTAATGCCATTCGATGCAGTACCTAGCGCATGACAGATGATTAAAAACTTATTATTGTTATAATAATTATTATTATGAAGTTTAGCCTCTATGTAGATGTCTATATGCCTATACAACAAAATAAACCTAACACTAGACTTTGAGTGTTTAAGTAACAGCACAGCATTATCACTGTCAGAAATTATTGTCCTGTTGGATTATTGCTTCATGGTCATTTGGAGGTTTTAGCAAAGTTCTTCTATTAAACTTTCAGTCAAGTAGATGGTAGATCCTATTTAAAAAGGCAAGTTGTATCAAGAAATTAACTCAAAATCCTAGACACAAAAAGCCAAGCCTCTTTCTGCTTGAGAGTGCACAGTTCCCAAAATGTTCCCCCAAAGTTTAAGAAATCTGGTGTAGAAAAAAGAATGCTAGGTAAAACCAAAAGATTGCAGTCTGCACTGGAGATCAAACTCAGGACCTTGCCTATGCTAGGGAAAGTTTCTACCACTGATATATATCTTCTGTAGCATTTTAATTATGTGGGCAAATGCTGTGTGGTATCCCAGAAATAATGAGTGGTAAAAGTTTAAAAAACAAAAACAACAACAACAACAACAAAAAAGTAAAAGTCACCCAGTTGTGGAAATTGATCTTCTATAAATTAGTTGACCAGTATACCCAACAGTTGTGTTTATCTGAATTAGCCCAAGGAGGAGACAGAAGTCATGCAACAATGTGAATGGGAAAAATTTAAAGAACTATGTGCTTTATCTTTGTTTTTAGAGATTGGATTTTGCAGGTAGTGCAGGCTGGCTTTGAATACGTAGCTGAGGTTGGCCTCAATTTTACAGCTATCCTCCTACCTCAGCCTCCCAAGTGCTGGGATCACAGATATATACTACCATGCCTGGACAGGAATTATGTGCTTTACAAGAAATACAATTATTGAGTTCGATCCCCAGTACCAATAAAAAAAAAATACTTCTAAATTAGAAAAGCCCAAGCCATGAGTCTTGTTTGGTCACTTGAGAACTGGCCCAATTCTGGTACAGACTTGAGACACATCTGACTTCATACCACCTCTGGATAGAAGGCACCATTTGGAGGTGTGGGGAGTTGGGTGCTACAGCTTGGTGGTTTGAATCAGAAGAGTGCAGTGTTTGAAACTGGAAACTGACCCAGACAGTTCTAGAGCTATAGTCAAAATAAAACTTATAAAAAATGCATATAACCCCCCCAAAAGAAATAGTTATTTTTAAAAAAATCTAACACATAAATGCATATAATTTTAACAAATAGATACTACATAAGTCAATGTTTAAAATGAGTAAAATATAAAATAAAAATATAAACACACCAATAGATGATTTAAGATTATCTTTATTATATAAATAAATGATAAACGAAGCATTGGTAAGATGTAAAGAGGGTGCTACAGAAGACAGAAGAGGACTGGAGCGCTGAGCAGCTCCCCCAGGACTCTCTTGCCTCCCCTGCAGCAGGGGGAGCCAGGCTTTGTGGGAGCAGGCCCTGCCTGGTCCCCAGATGGCAGAGGAGCATGCTTGGGGCCTTTCCCTGCAGCTCTGGTCCCAATGGGCTACTGCCCGCCCAGTGCGCGGGGTGTGGAAATCTGAAGCCATACTTGCTGCGGGCACTTGGCGAGCACAGGAGAACCTCACATGAAGCCTTCCCTCCAGCCGTGTCCCTCCAGGGCCCCACACAGACCAAGCTGGACACCAGACTACTCGGAGAAGTATTTATAGGGCCCAGGTTCATTTCCACCAATGAGGCCGGGTGAGAGAATTTGAACTCCAAGCCAGTCCAGTTAATAACCAACACAAGAGTGACTCTGGTGTCTCCAAGGACGAATACAGGTGACCTCTGGCTTTCAGTGTCCACCCAATGCCCCAGTGTGGGCTCCTCTAGGCTTGCAAGCTGCTCTGTCCACAGTAGAGCAGTAATTTCTCAAGGCATGGCCCTCAAATGACCTGTATTACTCAGAACTGTTAATGTGTGTTAGAAACATCAATTCTAAGACCCTATGGCAGATCAGAAACTCATTGGCAATCCAGGGTTGAACAGGGCTTCTAAAGACTGCTACTGAGCTCCCGGAATCTCTGCTATGAACACAACGAACTTCCCAGGAACTTGTTTGTACAAGTTTTGAGGGAAGAGTCAAGATAGAGTTCCTCTTCATGAGTTTTAGTCTCTTAATCTTACATAAGAAAGCTAACTTCTCTAGCACCTGGACCTGGAACACAGCATGATGTATTTCTGCATCTTCAGCTCGTTTCTGGACTCCTGAGCACTAGATATGCTCCCCTTGGAAGGCTATTCGGTTTTGATGTTCTCTTATCTGCATGTCACACCACCCTGACTTGGGCCCCCAGGACATTAACTGCAATTTTCTTTTATTTCTGTGTGTGCACGAAATAGAGTAACGCCTCTTCGGCCTTTTCCATGACCTTACTTTTCCTTAGCTCTCCACCGCTGATGGTATGAACAGTTTGAGCCACAAACCCAGGGTCAGCACGGCCAGTGGCACGAGGCTCTGGGAGCTCACACCACACCTTGGTCCTTGGTGACCTCCAGAGCTGGCCTGCCGCCCGACTGCACTTGGAAACCCAAACCAGAAAGCTTCGCTTTTCCCTGACACAGCGCTGGTCTTTCTTGGCTCCTTGACTTGCTCCCTTTAAGGAAGGGAGGGAGAGACGGCGAGTTCTAGCAGGCTATTTTTCTGCTGTTCTTTGCTCTAAAATGAAAACCGCGTCCAGGCTTACATGGTATTGGGAATGTGGCCTGGCCCTGGTCCTGCCACCGGCAGCTGTGTGGAGCCGGATAGGTCACCAGCTCTGGTTTCAACTCCCCTGCCCAGACAGTGTTGGAGCAGCTGATTCTGCTCCAGGATTTTATGATTCTGTGCACACCCTAAGCTTATCCTTCAAAGGCAAGCTGATGGGTTTGAGTCCGGTATGGTTGTCTATGTGGTCAAATCTCAACCTTTAGTACAATAGTTTGCATCTTTTAAATCTCCACTTCCCAGTTTTTAGTTTGTTGTTTTTACTTTTTTTTTTTTTTTTAATGGGGGTCTCACTAAGGAGGCCAGGCTGGCCTCGAACTTATGGTGACCCTCCTGCCTCAGCTTCCCAAGTGCTAGAATTATGGGAGACCACCATGCCCAGCTCCAGCCCACTGGAATGAACAATAAAGTATTCATACAGCATACTCATCTTAAAGAGACTGAGGTTATGCATACACAGAAAGTGAAGAGGTGAGCAGACTGACTTCTTATCAAACACTGTGTCTTCCTAAGTGGGTGCCATCATGTATCATCATGAATTGCTCTGATACAGAGCACCAGTAACGTCAAAGGGCAGACAGAAACGCAGTCCTGGGATTCTTGACTTCAAGGTTCCAATTTATTTCTCACTGATAATGACAAATAAAAAGTATTTCCGTTACTTGAATGTTTTGCAACTTTAACGCCTGTCGTTCAGGGCCACTCCTACCCTAAACCTTCTCTCACCTATTTTCACCTGCAGAATCAGGAAGAAAAGTCAAATACAGCAATTCTCTATCAGCAAGGCTCTGCCTCCATCGTGCAGAAGAAAGCATTTCAGAAATTCCTAGAGATGGAGTATGAATAATCCTATTACATCTTTAGCCCCCAACAGCAAAACCTCTCGCTAAAATAATACAAATCACGTCAGTCTTGACACAAGGGGTTTGGAGAAGAAATGCTGTGGTAGACACTTCCGAGTTGCTTTCCCATTTACTCTTCCTTTCTCACCCTTGATTTTGGTCCTTAGCGGTACCCAAGGCAATGGAAGAGCACAGTGGTGTGACTGTTAAGGTGGTGCCCTCTTCCCAGCCTCCACGCAGGGAGAAGGGACCATGTGGCCGGGCTCGATGGGAAAGGAGGGTAGAGAGGCGCACAGATGCCGATCAGAGGGAGCCAGGGGGGCTGATCCAAGGATTGGGAGTTTATCTGCAGGACGCTCAACGTGCATAGGAAGTACTGTTACAGTCCCGCCTTAAAAGGAGAAAATCAAGACCTTAGAGTGACTCTTGATCATTCAGCTAGTAAGTGGATGAACTGTAATCTGAGCCTAGATTTGTTTTCATTCTCAGTTCTTTTCTTAAATTAAGTTTATTGGTCAGTTTAGATAAACACCACGACACCACGATCACATCCATTATGTAGTACATCTTGAGTCCTCCTTGACTTTTCCATTTCTCTTCCCCTTCTTATTTACAAAGCTTTGTCTCCATTTTATCTTTTTTTTTTCTCATGGTTTTCCTTTCCCTTCCTCCCTTTCTGCTTCTCTAGTTCCTGTTTGCTTTTGAATGATTTCTTTTTTCACAACAGTTATTACGCATTTTGGTCCTTATTTTCACTTTGAGTTTCTCCCACCAGAAAGATGATGTGATATTTACACATCTGTTTGATTTACTTCACTTAGGAGTATGGTCTCAAGGTGCATCTATTTGTTCCTAAGTGTCTCAAGTTTATCCTTCTTACATGGCTGAGTAGTACTCAATTGTAGAAAAAAAACCCTCATCTTTTTTACTCGTTCATCAACTGGTGGGCATCTTGGTTGTTTCCAAGAATTAACTATTACAACTTGTGCTGCTATAAACATGGGTGCGTATATATCACTGTGGTATGATGCATTTATATATTTATTTAGAGACATGGTCTCACTATGTAGTCCAGCCTGGCCTCAAACTCATGGTGATTCTCCTGCCTCAGCCTCTTGAGTCCTGGGATTACAGGTACACACCTGTAATCTTTCTTTCAGGAAGATACCAAGAAGGGGAATAGCTGAGTTGAATGGAACCTCAAGTCCTAGGTTTTTGAAGAATCTTCACACTGATTTCTCAGTGCTTGTCCCACTGACAGTGGAAAACGGTTCCTTTCCTTCCACACCTCTGTCAGCATTACTGGTTGATTTCTTTTTTTGGTACCAGGAATCAAATTCATGACCTCACATTTGCCAGGCAGGTGTTTGTGCCACTGAGCTAAATCACAGGCCCTATTGGTTGATTTCTTGAGGAATAAGAACACCTAGAATAGCAAAAGCAATTCTGGGCAACCAAGGCAAGGCAGGGGGCATCACAATCTCTGACTATTGTGATAAAACCTGTATGGTACTGGGGAAAAAGGAAGACCTGAGGATCAGTGGAACAGATAAGAACACGGGGAAACAACTTCAAACGCACTCAACCACCTTACCTTTAACACAGGGGGCAAACACATTTACTGGAAGGAAAACAGCCTCTTTAATAAATGGTGCTGAAAAACTGGCTTTCCGCATGGTGAAGACTAAAACTAGACCCATGTCTCTCACCATGTACTAAACTAAAATTGAAATGCATCAAAAGTCTACATATTAAAACAGAAACACTTAATCTGCTGGAAGAGAGAAGAGATAGAACTCTTGAAGACATAGGAGTAGGCAAAGACTTCCTGAATAAAACCTTGATAGCATGGAAACTACTACAAAGAATCATCAACTGGGATGTAACCTTATTAAAATGCTTTTGCACAGCAAAAGAAATCACCAACAGAGTGGAAAAACAACCAACAGAGTGGGAAAAAAATTTCAGTCAGTTGTTCCTCAAAGGACTAATATACAGAACATATCAAGAATTGAAAAAGATCAGACTCTCTCCAAAATGGGTGTCTGAGATAAATATGCACTTCTCAGATGAAGTAGAAGAAATGGCAAATAAATATATGAAAAAATGTTCAACATCACTGGCCATTTGAGAGGTGTAAATTAAAACAACACTGAGATTCCAGCGCACTCCAGGAAGAATGGCTGCCATCAAGAAATCACTCTGTGTTCTTCTGCAGTGTGTGGGGCCCAAAGATCCCCCCAGTCAGCACTGAGTGGGAACTAGAGATGAAGAAACAATGAGGACTCACTGAATAAGTCAATGAAAAACATATTTTATAAGTACTGAGACAATGACAAGCACTGCTTGTTATTAATAAACAAAAGGATAAGTGGTACACAATTTCAGTTCCAGTACTGAAGAGGCGGGAAGAAATCACTGTGTGCATCTCCTGTCTGTGCAGAGAAAGTCCCATTATTATGTATGATTGAAGTTATCCGCTTAGTTTTGTGATGTTAGACCATTAGTTTGACAAAAACAAAGACAGACACAGGAAAACCCTCAACCTATCACGGTTTCAGCATAGATACAATGGTGCGAGACACAAGGGGAAAAGCCCAGAGCGAAACACACCAATGCCCGAGGTGCTGCCGTGAGCTGCAGGTTTCACCCACGTGGTAGCGCCATTGTTTGCGGGCGGTGGGCACTGCTGCCAGACGGGAGGGAGCAGCATTTTCCAAACCATTGGCTACGATCAGTATTCAATTAAGACAGAAAACAAAATCAGTGTGTAATATAGAAGGCCTGTGTCTCATAGCACCTGATCTGTGTATATCCACGCACACGTATATAGAAGACCCTCAAGTTATGACAGCCTCACATACAATAACTTGGGTTATGACTGGAATTTTAGGTTTAACGTACAACCAGTCTTGAGTTACGACCCGAATGCTGGCTGCTTGTGCATATGCGGAGACCTGCGATGCCAGAAAAGTGCATGAGCTTATGGAAAGGTCGGTCTGGCCCCAGAGGTGTGTGTCTGTGGACATGATTTTCATTAGTGCTTTATTTAATTGCTACAATTACTGCTATCAAAATGTCCCCATAATAGCTCAAAAAGAAGCGAAGGGAAGGTAAAGAAAGCAATCACAATAAAAAAGGAAGCTGTGGGGAAATACGAGAGCGGTGTTCATGTGACCGATCTCACTAATATGTACAGCATGGTGACATTCATCATCTTGACTACCTTACAAGAAAAGATTTGCATAAGGGAGCTACTGTTGCTAAAGGCGTTACTCAAATTAGTAAGTCATGATCGACAAAGTTAGATGAGGTGGAAAAGCTATGAGTGTGGATAAACAAAAGGCAGATGGCAGGTGACAGCCTGAGTCTGTAATTTGTGAAAAAGCTAGGGTCATAAGTGCAGATCTCATAAAACATAATCTAAGTAGGCAGTGCTGATAAAAGAGGTGTTGAAAATTACGCACACCACTTCGAGATGATGACAAGAGAAATGGCTTTTGCTTTCATCAAGTTTTCAGCTGTGATGAAATTGGCCTTTTCTCAAAGAAAACACCCAGGAGAACATATTACCCAGGAAGAGAGGGAAGAAATGTAGCCTGCACGCCTCAAGGAAAGACTAACCTTATTGCTATGTGCCAACGGGAGTGTGACCTCAAGGTAAAGCCTCGCTTGGTTTATCACTCTGAGACCCCAGAGTGTTCAGCAAACAGTCATGAAGAACAGGCTGGGGGTCATGTGGAGATCCAATGCAAAACCTGGGTAACAGGAGTACTTCTGCTTGAGTGGATCAGGGGGGCTTTCTGTCCTACTGTTAAGAAATATCTAGAGGACGAAGATTTACCTCAAGGCTCTCCTCACCTGGACAGAGCTCCCATTCACCCACAGATTTGGAGAATTGGCTAAAAAATTCCCATGGCTCTCGGTCAAGTTCTTCCCACCTAAAAGAACTCCTCTACCATGGCCCGCGGACCAGCAGGGTACAGCTGACCTGAAGCTAGACACCCTTCCCAGAGTGCTTCCAGCTGGTCTGAGATACAGATTTGACCCTTAGAGAGCTCTGCAAGGAACCTTACAACTTCCTGTCTTTGTGGGGTAATTGAGAAATCCCGAGCCAGTGTCTCTCTAAAGACACTGAGATCTGGCTGGGAGAAAGTGTGGCCTAAATTTATCGTCAGAGAGACTCTGAAGGCTGTGCAGGGGAGCCTGAGCCTTCGGTGACCGTGTGGTTGATGACACTGTGACTGTAGCAGGGTTCACAGGCCTGCAGGTAGACATGGTGGTGCTGAGGAACTGGCGGAGGAACACTCAGGAACGATCTACAGAGGAACTTCAGTGACTTCTGGCTGAGCAGAAAGAATGGCAGCTGAGGAGCTCTCTGAAGAGAAGGGGAAGTGTCAACAATCAGTACCACTAAGTTCTTCTGAAATAAAGGAAATCCTGAAAAAATAGAGCTGCAAACATTTGTAGAGAAGACTGACCCAGACAGAGAGAGTCAATCGTTACAATCACTTGCTTAATGACGTCACGTCATACTACAGTGCTGAAGACAGAAACAGACAAACTTAGACAGTTTTTAGCTCTGAAAAGGTTGAGACACAGTGCGCCAGAAGCAGGTCCTAGTGGGCCACAGACTCCCAAGGAGAGAAGAGAGGACACCAGAGAGCCAGGTTCCTGATGCACGTATGGAAGAGGATTCTCCTTCCGAACAATCATCACTTCCATTTCAGCCTTCCTTCCTGCAAGCCAAAGCTGTCACCTTGAATGGTGACTGCAGGATACAAGTGCTGTTTCTGGTAAACCAGATGACACTGAAGGCCACTCCCCACCAGCTCTGCCTGCACGCTGTGGCTGGTGGAACTAGGAAAGGTCCCAGGTTACTATAAATAGCACAGCTACTTATTTATGCAGCAGAAAAACTACCATAAATCTTAGAAGCAGGAGAAGCTGACTGGCTTCCAGATTTATGTCTCTTCTAGTGTCATGTCATTTTTTTCTCTCATCTTTATCTTTTACCTAGATTCTAAAATATAAACCTTAAGCAGCATCACTAAATATTTTCTTAAGTGCCTCCTGGACACAGGCAAAGTAATAGGTGAGTCACACACACCGAAATGCACTTTATGAGCTCGAAGCACTGTGAGACACACCAGCTGTTCTGGGTCTTGGAACAGACATACGGCAAAGGCAGGGTCTGGAATGGAACGGGGTGCAGTTACCTGAGCTACATAACCCAGGCTCCATTCATCTTTATTCATAGGTACGGGATTAAGCAAACCCCAGTGTGTGTCTTGGCCATTAAAGGAGAATTGGAACCAAGCACTGGCCATTGCCTAGAGCACAGCACAGGTCAGCAGCGGAAACATACCAGGAAGCTGTCCCTGGGCCACTAATCATTCTCGGACAAGGGCAGTAATTTATGAAGGCTCAGCCCCCTGTTCCACTGCCACGCGCTCTACATCTGCTTAGGTTGGTCCCAAGGTTCATCATGGGAGACCAGTCTTCCACCAAAGTAAGAAATAACAGGGGTGGGGGCACAGCTGCCAAGGATTATTGATTCTACTTGCAAGAAGACATTTCAAGATGGTCCCAACATTTCTCTGAAGAGGTTCATGCCCACACGAATGACTGATTTTTAATCAGGAGAGTTTGGGGTCAATGGGTTGCCCTGCTGAGCTCAGTCCCCCGGGCCAGGGAGGAATTTACTGAACACACAAGAAACCTAATTTTGGGAGATAACAGTAACTGTGCTAGTGCAATTGCTTCCTCCAGAACCATGTAGCAGTCTTCAGTCTGGGGCGATGTACTCGGTCTCTTCTTGGGTCCGCCAAGAACTTCATTTGGCCCGTGGAGCCCTTTAACTCACGTAGTAAATACACCAGCAGCTACATCTTCCAAAATGCTGTTTCATTGTTGTTCTTTTGGTTTCTACTGCCTACCTTGCCTTCCCTTTTGGAAATTTTAAACATCAGGTTTTAGGTGGGATATGTACTTACAGAATGGGATCTGTAAGTCAATGATGACCCACTAGAGTATGCCAAGTCCTGGCAGCAGGGACCGGTCCAGCAAGTCATGCCGCCCAAGCAGCACCTAGCAGCGTTCTCCCTGGGCCTGTTCAGCTGAGCTACAGTGGAAAATTACTTCTTAAGGAACTGTTTAAGGCTGGGATTATAGCTCAGAGGTAGAGCACACGCTGAGCATGCAAGAAAGGCCAGAGTTCAACCTCTACACCACACAGACAGTCTGAAAAAAGGGTTAACTGTCTTTTTGCAGGGCCTATGAGGATTACCCTGTCTTTCGGTGGAGAGAACCTTACTTCAAATAAACTCGGACAGAATGCCGCAGAGCGTGGAAGAACCCGTCTGAGTTCCTCAGTCCAGCCAAGGCCAGAGCCACGGCCACCTCTGTCCTTTTCTTACTTGAGTTGGATTTAGGAGGGTTGCCCTACTCTTGCAAAAAGAACTGTCTAACTTTAAAGAAACAGAAGTAATTTTTAAAATCTTGTGCTTATTTCTGAGGTACTGCAAAACATAAACTTTAAAGAAAACATTTAAGGGAATAAAGGAAAAGGGGAGCGCTATAAATATTAAAATCATCAGCATTTCAATTTCACCCTGCCAACAGGATAATATTTGTCTCACTGCGTTGGCCATCTACCAGGATTTTAAAATACCATGGCTATCATTAAGAGATATACGAGAGAACAAAGGGTAAGTATTTTTACCCTTAAAAATACCCTGACAAAACAATCAAGTCTTCTGAATTATCCTCAAAGCAAAGAGCGAATGACTACAACCCTTGGTATCTCGCTCTGGCCTGGCTGATGAACTATTTTCCTAGCTGTCCACACTTCACCGTCCACTTTGGTAGGACAGTGCTTGGACTCTGGTTTGCTAGTTCTTGGGTAAGATCTTCATACACTTCTGCAAAGAGGTCCTCCTCAGATTTGGTTCCATCCAGGTACACTGTGGAGGGAAGCAAAGGGTAGTAATAAAAAATGCTCACTTTGGCACCTGGAATCTCCTGCAAATTCCAGCAGGTTTAACCAGAGGAGCTAGAACCATGATTCAGAGAAGAAATTAACAGCAATTAAACACAAAAAAGATGGCAGCCAGGTATAATAGGTCAGACATTTGTTGTTACAGAGAAATCCACATCAGCTGCTCTGAACATTATTCAAGTGAATGAGAAAGGAAGAAATTGAAACAATACCATGGATACAGCACTTTAGGAGAAGGGAAGAGCTGCTTCCCAAAAGAGTCACTCCAGGAGTAATTCTCCAATTTCTGCATCCAGTGTACGTGAAGCTTCTTTTCTGTGTACTTGTGGAGAGGGAGGGAGGCCTGACTATGGAGTTCAGGCAGGCCTTGAGCTTGTGGAGTTTCCTGCCTCAGCTTCCCCAGGGCTGGGATTACAGGTGAGCACCACCACGCCCGGTTTGTGAAGCTGCTTCAGCCATGCGCTGGGCTGAACCCAGGCATGTGGTCGGTCAGAATTCTCCAGGCCCAGAAGCTACATACAGATAATTTTTGTTTGTACCAGGGATCGAAGTCACGACCTCGGCTGGCCAGGCAGGTGCTGAGCTGCTGAGCTACACGCCTGCTCCCTACATAAATTTAGTAAAATGGAAAGCAGCGGTTTTGGAGAAATAAAAACCTGCAGAACCTGTTGTGGAGAGGGGAACCCAGAGACTCCTCTGGTTGTTGAGCTCAGAGACAGCTGAGGAGTAAAGGGCCTCACGGGAGGGACGGGAGGAGGGGCACTCACCGACCTCCCAGGTGACACTGTCCATCTCTCGCCGGTGCTTTAAGTACATGGGCCACACGTGCCCATCGAAGTACCCCGGCGGGTCCGGGGGCTCGTAGACCCTCGTACTGTCAAAACACCAAGGGAAATTCACGTTGCTAGAAATACAAAATGTATAAAGTAAAATAATACTGCGCAGGATAACGGGAAAACCCAAGATTAAATGTGAAAAGGGTAGACACTCCGGGCAGCTTTAGATTCTGTGGCAGTTCACAAAGACAGTAAAATGAATTTAGTTCTCCAACATAAAATTCATTTCCTAATTCACTATCACTCATAATTATCTTTCTTCCCACGAGAGTCAGTGCGCACGACGGCAGACACTGCCGTGTTGGCGTGAGTTCCACGCTCACGGGGGCTCTTTGTAGAATACCGGTGCACCAACTGAAATGACAATTACACAGACTGCTTCCCCCGAAGATCGGGGGAGCGAGTCAGACGGGGACAGAAAGTCTCTCTCTTTGAGCAGGAATTGCTCCACTCCAGGTGGATGGCCCTGTGCTCCGTGTAAGGGTCAAAGCTTCCCTGTTTGAAAGCTGACCCTACGTGCTGCGGCGCTGCTCGTGTTCAGGACACCTTGTCTTTTAAGTTACAGTCCACGAAGGTGATTTCCAAACTCACCTCCTCCTCCTCTTGCACTCCTCATACGGGATGGTCAGGAAATAGCTCCTATTCCACACGGCATCGAGGGGCCTAAGGTGAGAGCGTGTTTAGTTTACACGGCTTCCCCACTCATTCACAGGAAGGACCACAGGGGGATGCATACTTATAATTAAACAGGAGGAAACCTTCAATGATTAAAATGGGAATTTCCTCTGAACTGCTGCCAGCTGTGGGCCCCAGCGCGCGGCGTGGATTCTCCATCCAGGAGGAGACGGCGGCCATCATTTTGTCCATGTTAAGCGCTTCAAGCACTTCAGAAAAACAAAAAACATGAAATCAACACAACCAACTTTTTGTGATCAGTATATTCTAGGTTCAGTAAATGTCCAATATAGTGTCATTTATTTGCCTTTCAGGACACCGAACAACAAATATGCTAGTCAATTTAAACCCTAATAATGATCATCTAACACCAATAATGTATGTTTGAAGCAACTTTACTATGGAAAATTTTAAACATATACAAAAGGAGACAGTAAAGCATAATAAACTTCATGTCTGTATTTCTAGCTTTGACAATCATAAACTTATAGCTAAATATGCTCTATCATTTCTAATCTTTCCCAACTATATGTAAAATAAAAATTGTAGAAGAAAAAATAGCTATAGCTAAGTTTGAAAGATAAATGACATACTATGGAAAATATCTGCAGTACACGTGGTAGAGAGCTAACTTTTTTGATATAAAAGAGCTGTTGCAGATACTTTAAAATATTATGACAAAAATATGCTATTTTAAATGCATACATATTTTTTTCTGAGTTTATGGTTGTGATTCTAGAAAATCAGCCAGCATCAGTTAATCTCGAAGCATATCCCCAGACCAACCCTGGGG
Source organism: Dolichotis patagonum (assembly GCA_004027295.1). Lineage (NCBI taxonomy): Eukaryota > Metazoa > Chordata > Mammalia > Rodentia > Caviidae > Dolichotis > Dolichotis patagonum. The sequence goes on from PVJX010005342.1 coordinate 19,252, forward strand.
ATTTCTCTGAAATATAGATTCTTGGTGGTACTCTAGAAATACTAAATAAATCTATAGGGATCAGAGTTTATTTTTGTTTTTAAACTGGAATGTATTAAAAGTATTGTTTAATTATTACATATAGAATTATTAACATTTTCTCTTTGCTAGTGTTTTTTTTTTTTTCTTTTTGAGACAGGTTCTTGCTCTGCAGCTCAGGCTGGCCTTGGGCTCACTTTTGTAGCCCAGGCTGGTCTTGAATTTGCAAAGGATCCTCTTGCTTCAGCCTCCCAAGTGCTGGGTTTACAGGAGTGCACCATCACGCCTGGCTAAAGTGTTAATTTTGTAAGTGACTTGGTAATATTTTTTCTAGGAGATGATCAGTTTCATCAAAGTTTTCCAATTTGTTTCACAAGAGTACTCATAATATCTGTCTCTTTAAAATTCACAGGCTCTGTAGTCACACTCTCTCTCACTTTTGATACTTGGTGTGTGTGCCTGTTCTATTCTTTTCTTCCTCATTCTTGCTTAACCTGTTTGAGGATCACTCAGATTCACAGATTTCTATCCCGTATCAAATTTAAAAACCACTATTATTACTTGAGTATTTTGTTAGTACTATACCTTCTCTTCTTTCTCAAACTCCAATGATGTGAATGCTAGATCTTTTATTATTGTTCCACTTTTCTGTTCTTCCCAGTCTTCCACGGTTCAGAGAAACCATGATTCTGCCCTCAAGTTCTCTGCTTCTTTCCTGTCACCTTTATTCTGCTGCTGAGTTTAATCTAATGAGTTTTTAATTTCTAGCTATTGTATTTTATCAATTCCAAACTTTATTTTCTTAACATCGTCTATTGTTTTGCTGAGGCCTTCTACTTTTTCTATTATTTCAAGCATGTTTGCAGTTAGCTGTTAAAACCTTTTAATAACACTGCTTTAACCCAGCAGGTAACGTTGACATCTGTGTCTCGTGGTATTGATGTCTACTGGCTGTTGTTTCCCTAATCAAGTTGAGGTCTTCCTTGTTCTTGGTGTGGCAAATTATTTTCGGTTGTGCCTTGGAAACTTCAGGTGCTGAGTTATGAAGTCCAGGACCCTCCTCAGCCTTCTGAGGAGGCAGCTACCCCGCTGAAGTGCGGCGTGCAGGTTCAGGGTTAGGTAGACGCTGGGCTTCTGCTGGGCTCTGCTGTTGACCTGACACTGGGACGGACTGAGCCAGATGGACAAAGGTGGGGGAAGAACACTGCTTCGGCTTCCTTTGCTGTTGGGTGGGGTAGAAGCTCAGCCTTCTCCCAGGCTTGCTGAGAGGAGCTGACACTCAGTGAGGAAGGTGGGGTGCAGCCTGCTGGCTCCAGCGACACCCTCACTTGCCGGTGCTGAGTGGGTCCGAAGCACTGGTCTCCACTTGGCGCTCCTCCCGGGATAAGGGAAGCAGCTTTTTCTTTTTGCATTTGGCTAAAGTAGGTTGGACATCATAGCAAAGATCTGCTCTGCTGGGGCACTCTTCCTGGTCCCCTGGTTCAGGGAAGGGGCTTCAGGATGCTTTTCTGTTCATGCCTGTGCACGGTTCTATGTGGCAGGTGTCCCCAGCACCTCATCCTGAGCATCTTGGAGGCAAAAAGCAGGTCCCAGGGACTGACAGCCAGGTCCTTCCCGACACCCGGGGCCAGCCTGCTCAGTCTTTAGCTCACAGCCTTCCTTTGCTTGCATTTTATGTCTGCGGTTTTTGGCTGTAAGAGGAGGATCAATGAGACACGGGGCTAATCGATCTCGGCTAGAACCAGAAGCCCTAGTCATGTTGAAACAGTTTTTTATTATTAGTCAAAAATATTTTCTAAGGTCAGGGATATATCCCGGTGGCACAGCACTTGCCTGGCAAGCGTGAGGTTATGAGTTTGACTCCTGGTACCAACACAACACATGAGGAGTTATTTGATTTGAGCCAGGCCTGGTGGTGCATGCCTGTAATTCCAGCACTTGGGAGGCTGAGGCAGGAGGACTGCTGCAAGTTTCAGGCCAGGCAAGATTGCAAAAAAATTTTTTTCTAAGTTTCTTTGTGATTTATCTCTTGATCCATGGAATATGTAAGTTTTTCACTTAAGATTAAATTAACAATTTTAGGATCTGCTTTAAAATAATGTAAAAGGAAGAATTGGGTGAAAGTAAAGATGAGTGATTGGTGAAGGGTTCATCGTTTTTTTTGGTCCTGAGGTTCCTTGCACTTGCTAGGCAGGCGCTTACACTGCTGAGCTAAATCCCCACCCTCTAAGGGGTCATCATTTTTTAAGCTGGATGGTAAACTTGTGAGAGTTCAGTTCATTACATCTTTCTGCCCATTGTTGTTTATGTTTGAAATTTCCCATAAGAAAAAAATTTTAAAAATACCATTTAGTTTACAAACACTTGAGAATCTTCTCTTTACCCTTTTGTTACTGATTTCAAATTCAATTCTGTGATTAACCGAGTATTTCGTGTTACTTCGACTCCCTGAGATTTTGAGGACTTACTCCTTGCTCTTGCATAGAGTCTACCTGGGCGAACGTTCTGGAGGAAAAAGACGGCGCTCTGTTGCTGTCGGATGTGTGTTCTATCAGTCTGATCAAATTTTTTGACTTATGTTATTCAAATCGGTTACACCATTAATAATTTTCGTCTTGCAGGCTTCCCTGTGACCACCCCCGACTCCTGTCCAGATTCATATGCTGAAGTCCCGGCCCTCGGACCTTGGGAGGTGACCTTATTTGGAAATACATTCCTTGCAGGTGTAATTAGTGGAGGTACCACCGCCATCCTTTTAAAGGGGGGAGATCTGACTGCATCCCCACAGGCAGAAAAGCAGTGTGCCAGTGGCAGAGATGGGGCAGTGCAGCTGGGGCGTGGGACACCCCCAGCTGCACTGCCCCTGCAGTTAAAGGTTCCTGCAACAGCCGGGAGCTGGAGAGAGGCAGGGGACAGATCCGCTCCGAGGACCCTCACAGGGAGCCAGGCCTGCTGACACCAAGCTCCCACTTCCGGCCGCCCGAACAGTGAGACAACACACTTCTGTTTTCAAGCCATCACAAAGGAAGCTGGACTAAGAGGCAACGCAATAATGACAGATTTGTCTATTTCTCCTCCTCGTTCTGTCAGTTTTTACTGGGTGTATTTTGAGTTATGCTGTGTATACAAATTTCAGATTGCTTTCTTCCTGTTGAATTGAACCACTTTTCCTTTTTTAGCCCTAGTGCTACTTTGCCTTAAAGCTTACTTGTCCCCCCTGGTATTAGTATAGTTGGTACTATCCTATACCAGCCTTGTGCTGTCCACCTTTCTGGGTCTTCATATTTAAGTCTATTTCTTTTCAGGAGCTTGTAATTGGCTTTTTGAAAAGTCTTGTTTAACAATTTTTAGAATATTTTAGTTCATTTAACTTAGTGCTGCTGAGTTATTTTAACTGCTGAGTTATTTGGGTTTAAATCTTAACTACTGTTTTCTAATTGTGCATCATCCTTTGCTTTTTTTTCCGTTTTTGACTTCTTTTGTAGTTATAAATTGTTTTAATGAGCCTATTTCCTCTCTATGTTTGACAGCTACAGATTTTAAGTGTTTCGTTTTTAGCATTTATAAAGATGCCAGCACCACCCTGATTTACTGTACATCTGTCACATTTATCTGAAAAGTCTGAAAAAGGTTTTTAGGCTAGATTCCTGGATGTGGAATATTTCAGCTTATGGCATAGACATTTGAAGGTCTCTGAGATTTATCCCATCATACGTTCATCTAAAGCACCTGGCGGTTTCCGTGCTCTTGAGTCTTTATCATAATTACATAATTATCACTGTTTTAAAGATCTCTTTACTTTGTATGTGGGTAAAAAGTAACTTGCAGTTCTTTGACTTGTTTGGAGGATGACTTTTTAATCTACATTTATTACTATTATAACCCAATATTTCTGTGAGTAGGTTCTTCACGTTCTTATACTTATTTTGGGGATATTAGCTTTTTCTTTAATTGGATTGCACTAAGAAGTAGGAATAATAATTCTTTGCCAATTGTTGAAACTAGTGTTATATGGTTTGATTCTTTGTAATAACCTTTCTCACTAACCTTTGGGTGAGAAGAGAGGAAAAAAATTCAACTTGATACATGGACAGAAAATGAATCAAGGATTTTGTTTTTTTAAAAGATCATGTGTCTGAGCTGTTATGTAATGTTTCCCTCCAAGGCCCTCAAAATTAAAATTAATAAATTTACTTACTTTATGATATTTTAAGAGAGATTTCTCTGTTGATAGTCTGTGTAAGCACTCAATGATCATCTGGTTAATTCTAAGTTACTAAGACAATTAAATATACATAATCTAATACCATGATATTTTTACAGGAAATAAATGTTTTCTGGTAGACTCTAATCCTTTGGCTTTAAAACTGTGCAAACTTGGGGCCAGGGAATGGAGTGACTCCATCTAAACATATTCCTAAGGCTTTTTGAGCAGCAAAAAGAAAAAAATAAACTTCCAGGTGCTTCAGCCACCAGGAAGAAAAGCTGAGGAGATGAAAGCTTTGAGTCCTCCCTGGCTGAAATCCTTGGCAAGGCGAGGCAAACACAGTTAGTTATCTAAGTGGAGTGCAAGGGTAAGTAGAGGGACTGTGAACCCACTTTGCCCTACCTTCAGAACAAAATCTATCATGCCTAAGCTTTCAGTATTAAATATAAATCTGGGGAAATTATTCCAATTAACTTGAGGCATTTGTAGATAAGTGGGTGGACCTTGAGAGCACAATATTCAGTGTAATAATTCAGACACTCAAGAGTAACACATGTGGTTACTTTTGTATGAGAAACTCAATATAAAGAACAAACTACACGATGATAGGAACTGTGCAGATCTTTTTCACACGGGAAGGGACTATCAGGGATGGAAAAAAAAGAACTGAAAGAAAAAATGGAAATATTTGTTTTTGCAAATAGCGAGGGAACCAAGAGATGGAAGGAACACAGAGGAGGTGAGGGGGGAATGAAAGAAGAGCCAGAGGTGTGATGTGTACACACTAATTCTCTTCCATAACTGTAATCGTTACGTACTGCAAAGATGTACTCATAAAAAAAATAGTTGACTATAAATCAGACAGAAATCTACAAAAGCAGATTTAAAGGAAGCTACATATTTAAACACTTTTAAGACTGCCTCCATAAACAAATTCTTTGGTTTGAAAAAGAAAATGAACACATGCAATGTAATGTTTTAGAAGTGAATCTACTTACCATCATACTGCAAAAATCCATTTTTATCTTTCTCTATCTCAGACTCTGGCTGGAAAAACAATAAAGAACTCATTAAAACCATTAGAAGTGCAAAAATAACGCGCGTCTAGAACAAGGAGATAAATGCTTTCAATGATGGAGATCGAAGAGCAGCGCTGACAGATGGCGCCATCTAGTGGGGAAGTGACTGGTCCCTGAGCCTGCCTTTAGTACAAAGGGCACAGGGCTCAGCAAAGCCTTTCCGATGGTCATTAATGAACCGTCACGAAACATTTCTGTGCTACAAAACGTTATCTAGTAAGTTTTACCAGCACCTTAAAGAAGTCATCCTGAGATATGACGCTGCAGTTTGGGAGGCGTTTCTGCAAATTCTTTGCCAGCGTCGTCTTTCCGCCGTTTGTCACACTGTCCTCCAAAGAAAAAAGAGAAAGTGATAATGCACCAAGAAACAGGAAACATTTAAAAATCATTTTCTTGCAAAGGATATTTTTTTAGCATGTTCTTTGACTTTTTAAAAAATTTTTATTTAAAAACGAAACAAACAAAATAGAAAAAAGGGTAACAACAATACAAAATTTCAAGGAAAAAAAGAAAAGAACAAAAAATACTAAGAAATCATTACTTGATAACTTACATACTGTCATCTTGGAAATAGTTGTTCAAGTTACAAAGTTAAAACATACAAAGTACACAGTCAAGCAACGAGACTGTTAATAGTTCTGCTCCATGATCTAACAAAAACAGTAATATGATCATTCATCTTACACACTTAAACATACATGCAATTATACCCTTTAGAGCACCCTCTTTTCCTCTCTTTTTTACAGTAGCAATTACACATTTTGGGTTTTATTACTCCTACATTTCTTACTACTTTTTACACTAGAGACATAATGCAATATTTATAAATATGATTCTTATTTATTTCACTAATGAGGATAGTCTCAAGTTGTCTCCATTTACCTATGAAGGCCTCAAGATCATCCTTCTTCATAGCTGAGTAATACTCCATTGTACAAAAATACCACCTTTTTCATCCACTCTGTGCCGCCCAAATTCAAAGACCCTCTCCAAAAATGGGCATCTGAGATGAACACTCAGTTCTCAGATAAAGATATACAAATGGCAAATAAATACATGAAGAAATGTTCACCATCACTGGTCATTCGAGAAATGCAAATTACAACAACATTGAGATTTCATCTCACTCTTGAAAGAATAGCTGCCATCAAGAAATCAACTGATAACAAATGTTGGCGAGGCTGTTGGGAAAAAGGAAGACTGCTCCATTGTTGGTGGGAGTGTAGACGGGTGCAGTCACTATGGAAATCACTATGGAGAACTCTCAGAAGACTAGGATTGGAAGCTACATTCAACCCAGCTATTCCCCTCCTGGGTATTTTCCCAGAAGAACTGAAAACATCATCCCACAGTGATATATGTGCACCCATGTTCATAGCTGCCCAATTTGTAATAGCTAAATCTTGGAAACAACCAAAATACCCATCAACTGCAAAGGATATTTAAAACACTGTTTACTGCTTAAGAATACATAGTTTCCTTCATAGATTTGACCACAGGCACAGCAGGATAGAAGGTACTAAATGGTAAGAAATAAGCTGGGAACAAAAGAAGAGAAAGGAACTAAGACTGGTAAGTGAACTGGGTACCAAGACTTCGAAACACAAATAATGTGTTGGAAGCAAAAGAATCACTAGTCTAAGGCAGAGCTTCTGTGGGGCCCTGTCAACACCAGTGTGAGAAACTGTGGGCAGAGAAAGGAGTGGCTGCTACAATCCTCTCCCTCAGGAAGTCACGTTTCCTGGGCGGGCTGCACACAAGAACGCGTGCGCGCGCACACACACACACACACACACACACCCCGGCTCTGCACCTTCCAGCCTGCTGCACATCAGTCATCTGTTCCTCAGAGCCAGCACCCGACCCCGCCTCCTGTCTGCCGTTTTCCAGCACTGGGAGCTGCGCTTTTCTGTTCAGTGTTTTATTCAAAGGCATGTCAACCTGGGCTGGGCCACCTCCACATGGGCCGTGCAGCACTCAGGGTAGATATGAACTTGAATGGGAAAGAAGTCACATCTTAATTCTGCTAAATTCTAACAGGAATGTATCGTTTTGTTTAACTGTAAATATAAATAATAAACTAAGCTAAATGAGCTATTGTAGTATTACTAGTACCTGTGATATTGTCCTCAGCAGAAATTACACATATTTTTTACATGCATTACAGTAGGAGAGGATTATCTGGGGGTATCATTGATATTCATTATTATTTTAAATTTATGGCAGTTTTAGATCTACCACTGGATACTGGAAGATATTATTACATTAAGTGTGTATGTCCAGCGTTACAAACTTGTTAAAACATTTATGACTGTTTTAATGTAACTGGTTTCCTTTGTATTCCTGCATTTTAATTTGTGCATTATATATAAAGCACTGCTCTGAAAAAGTTCAACATTGCACCACACCACAAAATATCCACAGCACAAAATTCCCAACTGTGTATCTATTTGCAAGAATCTGTGCTTAATCCCAGATGAGGTCAATATCAATGTTTATAGTCTAGAAAAGGAAAAATGAAAGATTGATTCATCAGAAGTGTATGTTGTACACAGTCACCTAAGTAGCTTACACCCACAAAGTAGAAGAAACTTGATTCACAAGACTTCCCATTTCACTTCACAATCTATAATTGATAAATACATGGATAATTTCTTTGAAAACAGGAAAAAAGTGGATGGATGTTAATGAGAATACCAATATAATGATTTTTTAACAGCAGGAAAGCCATGTGGAAATCAACTGCCTCTAACCTTTAATTACAATGGCTATCTTAGTAACAACTCCAGGTTTCAAAAAACATTACAGATAAGCTATAATCTTAAAGCAAACTTCCGAAGGAAGCCAGCAGCTTTCTATACAGGTATGTGACTTTCCTGAAACGAAGTGTAGGTGTCCATAGGTCTCTGTCCCTTGCTCTGGAGCAGAGCTGGTGCTTGGGCAGAGGGGCTGTGTGACTGGAGTGAGTGTGGGGTCACAGTGCCTGGGTGCCGGCCAAGCCCAGGGCCTGCAGAGGCACTGGAGCAGGCAGTCCAGGGGTCCCAGCGTGAGGGCTGCTGTTTTCCTGTTAGAGGAAAACGTCTCAAACTGCGCTCAAAGTCCACACTGCAGTGAACCTGGCTTACACTAGATGGTAAACAGGGGTAACCTCATCATGGTTTGTACAAGTTAAAAGGGTCCCTGTTATTACTCCAACGACCCAAGAACTCTTTCTTCAACAGGTGGATGATGCTAACATTGCTGTATTACAGTTGAGGAACTAGGGATTAAAAAATTATTTACCAATAAAACTGCCCAAGACAACAACTAGGAAGCTATGGAGATGTGAAATAAACTCCACTGCTCTGTGGAATGAGAAGCTGCCGAAGGTCACAAACCCTCTTCCCTGCACGGGGCATTACTCAGTGGTAGAGGACCTGCTTAGTACGCTCAAAGCTCTGCTTCAACCCCAGACTCAAATCAAATCAACTGTATTTCCAGAAGCAAACGTTTTTATACATGCCTTAAATCTTCAGGAGGAACTCTGAATTCCCTCAGAACCTCTAAAATTTCCTCGCAGTTTCAACTGAATGATGACCTCTGAGGGCAGCACGTAGTTGGAGCGCAGGAAAGTCACCACGAGGTGGGTTTGGAGGAAGGACAGAGGCGGACAGGGAAGCCCCCGCAGCCCAGTCTGGCATGCGCGTCCCAGAAGCAGTGGCTCTGAAGGAATCATGGTGTCTGCTAAGAAGTGGCAAGGGGTTTCGTTAGGGTCAGGGCTAGTGCTCCTGCACGTGGCGGGAAGATGTGAGGCTGGTTTCCAGACAGCAGGCCGCACTGCAGCACTGGGAGGAGGGTGACGCAGGCACGCGCAGGTGGACTCAGGCTGCTGCTCCAGCTTGCAGGTCTCCTTCTGCCACCGCTGTGGTGGGACTGACACTCTCCGCTCTAGGACAGGCCCTGCTGGCCCAAACCAACCCATGTACACATGTCTCTGCAAGGTGGCCACGGGTCTGTGGGCCACACAGGTCCGGTCAAGGGACACCCATGACCTGGTGGAAGAGAAATCACTTCTCTCCCTCGTGACAAGCTAAAACAAAGCATGAAGATCACAGAAGGTGCTGGGGCAGCCAAACCCTAAAGGGGAGCCAATGAGAGAGACAGAGGGTGGGAGGGACAAAGAGAGAGACGTAAACAGGCCTTGGTGACATCACGGAACTCCTGAATCCAGCCTTTCCCACCAGCCTACCTACTCTTCAGCTGGTAAACTCGTTTCTGCTTTACAGATAACACTCCTATAGCGCATTTAGATTTCATTCTAAATAGCTGGGAACTACTGACTTGTTCAGCAGGGGAGAAATGCTTTGCATGAAGGTGACTGGTAGAGTACTACAAGACAAATACTACCAGCAGCATTAGGGTGACACCTTGAATTGGGGGGGATGGCAGCACACGTGGGGAGACAGGGACGGGCAGGAGCACACTGCGGAGGAGCTGAGACTGGGCTCCAGCCAGACAGCAGGCAAGGCGAAGCGGGTTCTGACACGATCCTGCTGCTTTACTTCTAAACGACAATTTCCCAAGCAACGTAATACAATCACGAGACGCGTGATCTCTCTCAAGTTTACCTACTTTTAAATTCTAAGGCAAGTATTTTATTAATGGGCCCCACAAAATGTGAAGGTTTTTAGAAGAAAGAGGAGCATAACATGGTAGCAAAACAGATGATGTCCTTGTCGGTCGCTACTGATGTCTCCTTTGCGTGCCAGCCTCTGGTACCCAGGCGGACACAAGCATTTACACTAGGACTTTTTTTTTTGGTAGTGCTGGGGATTAAACCAGGGCTTTGCATGGAAAGCATGCACTCTGCCTCTGAGCTACATCCCCAGCGCCTTAGGACACGAGCAGGCCAAACGCCTAGGACATAAGACCATCACATATACGAGGAAAAAGGAACAGAAGTGAGGCTGTCTCTATGCCACACGCCCAAATCTTGGAAGAAAAGAAAGAAAATGATTTTCTCTTTCATTGTGCTGGAGGACCACCTGTATGAGGAGTAATAAACAACCCTGAAGCAGAAGTAGGGTCTAGTTGCCCTCCTTCGGTGGGCAAACACTGCTGACTCTTTCCTTTTGCTGTCTACAGAACTTTCTTCTCTTGCTAGCATTTATGAAACAACTATCTGCTCATCTCCAGGACTCTGGGATGCCCACAGCTGCCCTGTCCCTCCTTGCCCCCCACCAGGACACCTAAGTATCTTTTATTTGCATTTTTTTGTTACTGGGGGTTGAGATAGTAGTCTTTGCAATGAGCTATTATCTCTGCCCCCCCCTCTTTAAAAATATTTTGAGACATGGTCTCATCAAGTTGCTCAGGCTGGGCTTAAATTTAGGATTCTTCTGCTTCAGCCTCCCAGAATGCTGGTATTACAGGTGTGCACCATCCTATCTAGTGCAGCCAGATTATCTCAAGCAGCTGTTTGTACTAAAATTACTCACCCACCAATTCCGACGACAAAGGCTTTCATAATTGGCTTTGAAAATCACGTCTTCCTAATATTTCCTAGAATTAAAAAAAAGAAAAATGAACATATACCAGTTAGCTATCGAGGGAGGTCAGAAAGTTACCCTGAATTTGCAGCAGTAAATCGAGGCGGCCGGCAGTGGTGGCTAGACCACCTCAGCCCGCATGTCCCACAGGTGGGGGAGCCTCAGGCCTGCAGGCAACCGCAAAGTGACGCAGCCGATTGGCAGTCAGGGCCTGCCAAGCAACAGAGAGGGAACTGGTGCCTTTGGGTTCTCTGTTTCCACGCACAGCAGGGTATAGGGTTTCAGCTGCCTCCTGGTCAGGGCCCTTTCACCTGAAGATTCAGTCACCAGGTGGCCAATATTCCCAGAGGCAGGGATGCCTCAGAGGTAACCTCTTTTCTCCCCTCCAGAAAGAGGAAGCACATCACTGCTAGCTGGGGGGAAACAAAGCCAGTGTCCTTTTATAGCACTTTTTCCTAACTCTTGCCTAGGTGAAGGACCTCATGAGGCAAATGCTCTTAGAAATGGACCAGACAGTAAATATTCAAGGCTACTTGGGCTAAGAAGTCTAATCTGAGTTATTACATTGGGACTTATGCAACAAAAGAAAAAGCAAATTTTCATAAAAATTTTTGCGTTACTTAAGATACATAATCAAATTGAGCACTATTTTAGAGGGGAGTTAACATAAGCCTGCTCATGATGGGAATGGAATCTCTCTTTACTTGGAATAACATTTCCTTTACCTAGATTTCTTTCTCTTTTTCTTTTTTCTTTTTGAGAGTGTCTCACTATGCAGTTCAGGCTGGACTTGAGCTCACTTTGCAGCCCAGCCCAGCCTTGAACTTTTCAAAGATTCTCCTGTCTCAGCCTCTAGAGTGCTGGGATTACAGGTGTGCACCACTGCACCTGGCTTTTCTTTACCTAGATTACTAAATCAGTATTCTCTGTGCAGCAGGTTGTCCGTGGACCCCTGATCTAGGGGCAGAGGGCATTTCTCCTGGCCACTAGGCTTCACCACAGTGGCCGCCGGTACATATACAGGCTAACTGAAAAGCTGGAGTGTGGCTGCAGGGGCCCTGAGAAGCAGGATTCTCACGGTCATTCCTGACTGCAGCTGCTCTGTCTGTTGGCTCAGGAAGGGTGCGTACCCGGAAGTGGGTGGCTTCTGGCCCCCCATTTCTGTCCCTGGCCTCCCTGAAGAAGGGCTGTGGAGAACAGCCTGATGAGGAGAGGGCTGCAGTGCCTTCGCTGCTTCTCAGCCTGCCCTAAATTCAAGCCTGGCCTGAGCAACTAGGTATGCAGTGGTCCAAGGTTTCCACCCGCAGCCTGTGGGAAACGGCAGTTGGAGACTGGCTGGGATGGAGGCGAACCAGCAGGAGCTGGGTATCTGAGTTCGCCTGGCCTTGCACTGTTGGACATGGACCTCCATCCAAATGTGAATCAAGGGAACGACGGCATTCAACGAATACACAAAAAGTTTTTGATGTAGTTTTTCTGCTTCTGAATTTTGTCTTATTTTTAACAGTTCTTTTTTGGGTAAGGATGAACTGCCCTTTATCATGAGATGCGATCTTTCTTTTTCGATGATAACTGAGCTTTCTCTCAGGAAATCATGTCACTAGATGGTAGTAATTGGTGCCCTCGCAGAGAAAATTTTAAACAAAATTGCAAAATTTTATCATTCATTGTTCCCATCTCATTTTATTTTGGATAGTTTGCTGGTGTAAAAACCCAAGCATAGAGAAACACAGGCTTAGCTGTCACTTGTAGAGGTGCAGACTGGCCCCAACTGGATGACGAGTCCGAGATCAGACACACAGTGCCTGGAAAAGCCAGGCATGAGCTAAATCGGCGAAGTCAGCATCTTCCCATCATTCCAAGCGGCTACGCTTTAGTACCAACCGCACGGAAGGGGCTCTGCGTGTGCGCTAGCTTCACTGCCAGCTTGGATGTATCACCGATGTCATTGATGTATTATTGATGGGCACTTATTGGCTGTGCACACTGAATGGAAAGGACTACCGGTTCCCCTTCCAACTGCGACATGTGTGCACACGTGAGGAGGACGCATGTTTCCTAGCACGTAAATGACCAGTGCCCCTGTCACTCCACTGGGACAGGGGCCACCTGTGGAAACTCCAGCAATGAACTGCTAGAAAACCAGGAGTGAGAGGAGTCAGGAACCTACTCAAAACCTTCTTCAGCCAAGAAGGGGAGTGAACTTCTACAGCAAAACCAGAGTTTTAACAAAGCAGATGCCCCTAGCTCTACATCGGTTAGCATCCGGGCCTGTGTGAGGCAGTCAGGCATGTCTAGCCACAAGCAGATGACAAAGTGGGAGGGCTGGGGAGCACGGGTGGCCAGCGGCAGGCAGCTAGCTGGTCTCAGCGGCCAGGGTATGCAGGGGGTGGGCCTACAAATCCTTGACAGCATCTACTTCAAAAACCCGGAGTGAATCAAAGGGCCACCTCAAGAGAAGTCTGGCTCAGGCCTGGCACTGTCCACCTCCACGTCACACCTCATTCCTTCTTTAACAGCTATTTAAAAACCAAACTTAAAGTTTGTGATCAAGGGCATCCTACTGCTAGGACAGATGTGCCACCTCCGGTCTCACTGAACATGTATGTCGTTTATTTTCCCAACATGTGCAAAGCTTTCTAACAGCAGTATTTGCAAGGGGGTTGGACAGACTGGGACAATCAACAGCAAACCCAAAATGAATCATTTTAATATTCATTTAAGACTTTTATTTTTTCACTGAGTAAAACGTTGACTTTTCCCCCACAACTGGTATGTTTATATTTAATGCAATTCACTATTAGCTCTTGGGTTTTTTAACCACAGACTCATTCGGAGAGCATGTGGTGAGTCAGCACTTTGTAAGGAAAGGAAACCTTCGGCACACAGCGATGGCCTGAGAGGTGACAACGGCGGACAAGGTGTCTGAAGGGCGGTCTGATCTGCTAAAAAGAGTGAAATGATTTTAGGACTTCTCGCTCATTTATTTTAGTCAGCAGATATTTTGACTATTCTCCCTCCAAACGGGGCAGTTTTTTCCTCCTTGTTTAAACTTTACCCACTTTCTGTAAATTCAGAAATCTCCCAGTGCTAGAGTTTTCATAAACACAATCCATGCCCTTTTCCAGTTTAACTGAATTATTTTGTAGCAGAAAACCTGAAGCTTTGTTTCACACAGGCTCTTGCATAACAGCTCTTTCCCCACAAAACACTCACTAGCTTTATAATATTGATGCAGGTCAGAGCTAGGCCAGTGTTTTTATAAAGTGCCAGGCAGGAAATGTTTTCAGCTTTGCCAGTAGGCAGCTACTCAGCCCTGTGGCCAGGAAGAAACAAGGTACCACACACAACCCATCCACAGCTGGGCATGGCTCTGCACTAGTTCAAACTTGCTTGATGGACTCTGAAATCTGAATTCATACAATTTTCACCTGCCAAAACATATTGCTTCTTATCTGGGTGTGGTGGTGCACTCCTGTAATCCCAGCACTTGGGAGGCTGAGGCAGGAGAATCCTTTGCAAGTTTGAGACCAGCGTGGGCTACAAAGTGAGCCCAATTCCAGCCTGAACTGCATAGTGTGACCCTGTCTCAAAAAGACAAAAAAAAAAAAAATTACTTCTTAAAGATAATTATTATTCATTTGTTTCCTTCTCAGACACTGTAAAGGGCAAGAAGCATTCCTAGCAGGCTTCACTGACTCAGGCCTCAGCGAGGCCTCAGGCTGTCATTCAAGCGGGCTGCAGTCTGTCTGTCCTGTCTCTGCCAGCAAGTCTCATATTGTAAAGGAAAATTTGAAACTTACAACCAGACAGTATAGTAAGGGCAGGAAAGGCGGGCCCAGCCCGTTTAGGCTCAGCCAGCCTCGAGATTCCCACGCCAGCTGCAACTTGTAGGACAGCCAGAACTCCGCCACAAAGTCCATCTTGCGGTGCTAACTTGGTTCGAGGCCAGTGCCTGATTCCTCCTGCTCGCCCGAGCCCTTGACCTTCCTGCTGCAGGCAGGAAACCTCCCTCGGCCCGGAGCAAGTCTGTCTGACCCAGCCCGCGTAACCTATCAGAAAGCAACCTGCGATCAGCCTTTGTACCTCCTGTCTAGGACAAACACAAGGGTCAGTTTAACCCCAAGACGCGGCTAGTTTGGGACTCAGTTCCCCAGCCCTTTAGCGTAATAAAGAGCTGCCTTCCACCTTCTCGGCGCTGCGCGTCTTCTATCCGATGCGGTCCCCGGCATGCGTGCCGGCCCGCCTGGGCCCAGAGTTCCAACGAGACTCCCGAGATGCACCCGAGGGCGGGGACCCCTGCGGCCGCACCGCGGCGACGCAGGCAAGCGCAGACTCACCTGGGGCCCGAGCAGGCCAGACAGCGCCAGGCGCCGGAGGACTCCGGGAAGCTCGCCCGCGGAGCCGCAGACAGCGTCCGCGGCGGCCCAGACCGACTCCAGGGGGGCGGGGCTCCGCGCGCGTCGCCTCGTGCCCGCGCCCCCGCGCGGCTCCGGCGCCGTGCCGTCGGGCGCGCGTGTGGCACCTCCCCTCTGCCCGCCCCCCTCAGGTTCCGTAGCCAATGAGCGCGCGGCGACGCGGCGGCCACTTCCTGGTCGGCGCGCGCTCCGGCGGCCCGGCGGCCCGGCGGCCCGGCGGCCGCGGGGCGGGGCGGGGCGGGGCGGGGCGGGGCGGGGCGGGGCGGGGCGGGGCGGGCACTCGGCGGAGCGCCTCAGCCGCGTCCGCGCTCAGCGCAGCCAGAGGTGGGCAGGTCCGGAGCGCAGCGCTGCGCTCGCCTGACAGTAGGAGACGCGGGCGGCCGGGTGCTGGCTGACGGGGTGTCCGGTGGGCTTTGCGCGCGCGGTCGGCCAAGCTTTGCGCTCCAGGAAGCGAGATGTCGAAGCCGCCTCCCAAACCGGTCAAACCAGGTGAGAGGCGCGGCGCTGAGCGCGGCTAGGGACGGCGCGGAGCGGACGGGGACGGGGCGGGGGCCGGGGCCGGGCGCTGCGCTGTCTCGCTCGGGGCCGAGCCTCTCCGGTGGCGCGGGGGTTGTAAGAAGAGCGTCGGGAAGAGGTCGCCCTGGGCTGCGCCACAGCTTTGGACGGCGCTTTCCGGGAGGCCGGGGCCCTGGGGCGCAGCCGGCCGCCTCACAAGGTCTCAGGCACTTCCTCTTCCTCGCCGCGCGGCGCTGTCCGTCCGCGCCCTGGCCGGCCGGGCGGACGGGAAGTGCGCTGCTGTTGCTGCAGGGTGCGGCCGGGGCTGCGGGACCGCGGGGACCCGGCGAGCGGGCGGGAGGAGCGGTCCCCACCGCCGTTCGCCCGCCCGGAGTGGGGCGACTCTTCGGAGCGGCGTTGGGGCTGCTTGTCCTTGTTCTCGTTTACTCTGTTCTTGGAATATTTTCCGCGATGTGGCGAGAGGAGAGAAGCGAAAGGAACCGACATATGTCAATCCGTGGCTGCGGCGAACGCTCCCTAAGTGTATTGTTTTGGGGAGGTAACGACGGGAAGCCTAGGAACCTCAGGGACCCCAGTTCTTTTTCTCTCCTAGCTCTTGCAATGTCAACAGAGGCTGAAACTTAATCCGTGTTCATCAGATTTCGAAGTAACTTTCGTTGCAGGTAGTTTCCGCGATTATTTCCTTGGGTTTTCTGAACGTTGGTCAAGCTCTACAACTTTCATGGTTACCCAGATTTCTTTGCCATCACGGGGCCAGTTTCAGCTCTTAAAAATAATGTACAGACTCATATAGGTTAAATAGGCCTTCGCTGAGAGTTTAGATTGGGCAGCCAGGGTGTGGAGGAAGTCGCGAGACCCTTGGGCTGGAGCGAGGATGGGCGTGGCCAGGCCGAGGCTCTGCGGGGCGACGTGGAACCTAAGGAGACGCTAGTGTTTTAAGTGCGCGTAGACTAGGTGGCCCCTTTCTAAACCCGCACGGCGTGTGTCCAACAGAGTAGACTGTTCTTTTTTTAACTGAACCAAGTATTTTAAAGGATGTTCTGAGAATCTGTCCGTGAGGTTTTCCTCGCTGTAGACATTAAGTGAAGTCTGTGATGCCTCCGGAGTGGGGAACACCGCGTGCGCACGGGGCGCGTCCCGGGTGTGCCTGCGCTCCTCGGTTTAGGGATCCCGCGTTTACAGATCTGGGACGCTCACAGAAACCATTTTCTTGCCTGACGCTATTGTTTTCTCCTTCTCTGTAGAGAATGGAAAAACACAAAGTTTTCTGCTGCTTGGAGAGAACTTTGTCGCCACACTAATTTATAAGTGGAATCCAAACATAAATAAGGCTACCATAGTAATTGGCTTGTTGTTTTAGTAAGTTATAGTGAGAAATAGTACTGTCAGTCTGACTTGACGCTGAGCGCAAACTCAGGTGGTGTGACGGGGGTAAGCCTGATGGCTCTCTTCCACGGTCATTGCCCTGGGCATGTGTATTTTAGAGGCTGGGCAGGAAGGGGCTCCTGTCCTTAGACTCCTGTCAGGGTGCTCTCTACAGTCACTCTTGATTGGTAGCAGCAAGGAGAGTAATGTTACTTTTATTTTCTTGTTCTGCTGGTTTCATAGGCCATACTGGCCGAAGCAAACTTGGGCTTGGCTCAGGTATATTTTGTTTTTGGTTTATTTCTTTTTCTATGCCCTGCTTTGTTCTCCAAAGACTTCTGAAAATACAAATTCTCTCTCTCTCTCTCTCTCTCTCTCTCTCTCTCTCTCTCTGTGTGTGTGTGTGTGTGTGTGTGTATAAGAGAAAGAGAGGGAGAGAGAGAGGGGTTATATAGAGGCTGGGAAGAATAATAAGAGGAAACAAAGAGAAGAATTAATTTACAGAATGATGGCTTAAGGTCCTACAGAATTACCGAATGAGGACTGTAGATTTAGCTCTCAGCTTCAGACGGAGAGAACAGGTGTAAGAACCCTAGTTGTCATAAAGTTAAAGTATGTCAGTTACTCTGAAGTTTTTTAATGGTCCTCAAATCAGAGACAAACTTTTCCCGTTCTGTTAAAGTGTTTTTCTACAAAAAAGACAATAGCAGCAGGATCCTGGCAGAACAGCGTAGCTCAATTCAGTAGCAGCACTGAAAGCTGAGGGTCTGGGCGGGTGCTTAGTGAAGGATTTTAATCCGGATTTTACCCGGTAAAGTGGGTTCCAACTTCTCTCAGGATGAGCGCCACACAGGACTGTTCACGGCGTTGCTCAGGCAGGCCTGGCAGACCCGGAGCCCAGACCCTTTGGACATCCTGAGGATACAGTAAAGTCGCCTTGTTGGTGCTTCTGCCCATAGCCAGAGATTGTTTGCTAAACAGTTCTTAACAAATGTAGCTTCCCTTTTAGGCCCTGTACCAGACACTGGAATTGTAAGGAACAATGATTAACTCTGAGCCTTGAGGGTCCTGGGTCAAATGAAGATTTGTGAATCTACAGATCCCTGGATTGTCCCATATATTGGATGGTTTGATCTCATCCATCGTGCTAATAAAACCTTATAATTTAAAAATAAAAGTAATATATTTGCTACAAGTAGATAGTTTGGCAAGTACAGTGTAAGTAAATATAGTAATTAAAATGTAAAAATCACTGTCAACTAGTGATAATCATTTTACATTCGCTTCTACAAATCCATTTCGTTAAAATAAATTTAAACACTTATCTTCAGGATGGTGTCTCTGCTTCAACTGTAAGTGTCTTACTGTTGGTGGGTGTGTGTTTGAGACAGTGTAAACAACATTGCCTCTAACCTGTGTAGAAGTAACCGTTCTTTCATAGTTGACCATGATCTTTTTTGGTAGGATCATTTTTGGCTACTTGAGGTTTGTCACTGCAACTCTTCCTTCTAATTGTTAGATGCGCTAGTTCAGGTCAACGGTCAGATGTGTCATAATTTCACGTCTTCAGCTTTTTCTGATTGGACACTTCTCTTCTCCTGAACCAGTGCAGCTGCTTAGTTGTTCACACAGAGCATTAAGGTTGTCTTCAGTTACCGTTAGGAGCTGTGTACATGCATAATTAGGATGACCCTAGCTGGCCTGTTAGAATGCAGAGGACAGAATTTTGTTCTGACCAAAGACTATTTTATTTACTTATCTATAATTTTTTATTACCACATGCTTGCAGTACATAATTTTCATTTATCATGGGGTATTTGTACATGTCCATAACACATGTTCATTCTTTTTTGTCCCCTTCCTTCCTAACCCTCCCTGCTCCTTCCATTTCCATTTTTTCTTTGATTCTTTTAAAATCCCTTTTCCCTTCCTTCCCCTCTCCCTCCATTTCTTACTTCTCTTCTCATCTGAAAAAGATCTCCCACTTCCTGTTAACTATTCTTTATTTTGCTCTTACTTATATTTTGGGTTTTTTTACAAGAGATATAACAGATTAAACTTGTGGACCTGATTTCACTTAACTTTGTGGTCTCATGGTGCATCCATTTACTTACAAGTGCCTGAAGTTTATCATTCTTTATGTCAGAATAGTACTCTGTTGGGATAAATACCAAATTTTCTTTTTCTTCCTTCTTCAGTTTTTTTTTTTAAATTTAAAGGTAATAAAACAACAAAACAGAGTAAAACCAGTCAAAACAAAGCAGTGAAAGTGGTGCAGAACTTCAAAGCAAGATAACAGGAAATCAACAGTGGTTACCATAGTGTATCTTGTTATCTTCACAATAGGTGTCCCTTCCATCAGACACAGTAAAATCAAACAAAAGAGAATAAAACCAATCAAAGCAGAATGTTGAATAAAGCAAAACAGTAAATCAGAACAAAACAAAACAGTGAGAATAATACTGGATTTCAAAAATAAGACAGAAGGGAATCCCCCATATTTGCTATGTTGCATACTCTTATCCTCCTAATAGATGCTCAGACTAGCGGCCTTAGGCCTGCAAAGTCAATCAAACAGTACAAGCAATTTACTTGTTTTTGTACCTCAGTTGCTGTCAACGCAGCCTGTCCTCTGAACCAGCTGGTTGCTCGAGGGGCGATGGTGGGGTTGGTTCTTGATTCTGAGCCTGCACGGGTCTGCTCACAGGAGGGTCTGTCTTCTAGGGCCCTGTGTGGCATGTGCAGCCTATTGGAAGGGCAGATTGGCTTCTTGATTTTCATGTGTTCCTCCCAGGTCCAAGTGGTGTCTGCCAATTCAGGCAAGGGGCGATCTGGCTTCTCTCTTGCTGGTTGGTGTGGCTTATTGGCTGGGCAAATTGGCGTCTTCTAAATACCAGATTTTCACTGTGCGTGGTGGCATACTCCTGTAATCCCAGCACTCAGGAGGCTGAGATAGGAGGATCATTGCAAATTCAAGACCAGCCTGAGCTACAAAGTAAGCCCAATGCCAGCCTGAACTGCATGGTGAGACTTTGTCTCAAAAAAGACAAACAGCAACAACAAAAAAACCCAAAAAATACCGCACAGATTTTATCTGTTCATCTGTCAATGGACACACAGGCTGTTTCCACAATCTGGCTACTATCAATTGTGCTGCTGTAAACATGAGTATGTGCATGTATTGCTATAATATGACTTTGACTATTTTGGGAGGATTTTTTAAGAAGGGGAATAGCTGGGTCAAATGGAATTCCAATTTTTGATTTTTTTTTTTTTTAAGGCAGAGTCTTGTTGCATAGTTCAGGCTGGTTTTGAACTCACTGTGTAGTACAGGCTGACCTTGAACTCTCAGCAATCTTCCTGCCTTAGCTTCATGACTCCTGGAATTACAAGCTTGCTAAACCATGCCCAGCATCTGTTTTTAGTTTTTGGAGGGCTCTCCATGGTGTGGTACTGGTTTGCATCGCGTGTAGGAGGGTCCCCCTCTTCCTAGCTGCAGCAGCGTTTGTTATTATCAGGTTTCTTTCTGGAGTAAGATGTTACTTCATTGTTGTGTTACTTTTCATTTCTCTAGTGGCCAGCAATATTGAACATTTTTAAAAGATATTTATTGGCCATCGATGCATACTCTAAGAAGTGTCATTTCATTTAGGGCAGTCATTTTTTGATTGGGTCTTTTATTTTGGGGGAGGATCTGTTTCTTTGAGTTCTCTATATAGGGTCTGCCAAAAACATATATGTACTTCAGGAAAGGAAAAATTTGTACAAATTTAAAACTAAATTTATTGTGATATTATGAGATTAGTGGAAGTTACCTTTGGCCTCTATAGTTACAAGAGGTGCTCAAAGTGGTGGTCATTAGTTTCCAGACATTGATGAGTACAGGGAACTGCTGCGTGGTCCTTGGTCACTGAGATTGCTGCACATGCATTTTCAGTTTCTTCTCTAAGGGACAGTGGTGTAGTGGGTTTTCTGTGATAAACGACGTCCTCTAGGATCCCCAGTGTGAGGGTAACACCATTGTTGAAAAGCAATGTACGGTTTTTCTTTTCCTGAAGTGTGTATGTTCATCCTTCAAGGAACAGCTGGTAGAATGTTTCTCATTCTGTTGTGCCTTCACTCTTGGTTGTTTTCTTTGCTGTGCAGAAGCTTTTTAATTTGTTATGATCCCATTTGCTGATTCTCGGTATTAATTCTGGTGCCCTTGGAGTTCTTGCCTATGCCTGTGTTTTCAGGAGTTTTGCTTGTTTTGTCTTATAGCAGCTTAAGTGTCTCTGTTTTAACATTTAGATCTTGGACCCATTTTGAGTTTAGTAAGTACATGGTGTGATACGTGCGTGTTCACCCTCTCTCCTGTGTGTGGAAAGCCAGTTTTCCCTGCACCACTTCTTAAAGAGGCTGTTTTTCCTTCAGTGTATGATTTTGGCTGCTTTGTCAAAGATGAAGTGTGTCTGGGGTTGTTTCTGTTTCCTCTACCCTATTTCATTGGTCCATGTGTCTGTTTTTGTTTCAGTACCATGCTGGTTTCTTTCTTTTTTTTTTTTTTTTAATCATTATAGCTTTGTAGCATAACTTCGAATCTGGGAGTGTAATTCCTCCTATTTTACTATGGCTATTCAGAATTTCTTTTGCTATTCTGTTTCTTGTTTTATATGAATTTTTGGATTGTTTTCTCTACATTTGTGAGGAATGCTGTTGGCATTTTGTTTGGGACTGTGTAAAATATATATAAGTTTAGGAAACACTGTCATTTTTTACTGTATTGGTTCTGCCTCGACAGAAATGCTGTTGGTTTTTGTGTGTTGACTTCATATCCTGATAAACTAACTGAATTTGGTTATTAATTCCAGGAGTCTTATGATGGAATTTTTTGGTCCTTTTAGGTGGAGGCTCATAGTATCTGCAAATAATGATAATTTGACTTCTTCCTTTCCTATCTTGACCCCTTTTTTTCTTTTTCATGCTTGCTTGCTCTAGCTAATGTTTTAAGGACTGTGTTAAATGGGAGTGGTGATAGTGGACAGCCTTGTTTTATACCTGATTTTAAAGGGAAAGCTTTCAGTTTTCCTCCATTTAATATGATGTGGGCAGTAAGTTTGTCATAAATGGCTTTTATTAGATTGAGCTAAGGTCTTTCTGTACCTGTTTTCTTCAGGATTTTAATCATCAGTGGATGTTGGATTTTGTCAAAGACCTTTTCTGCATCTATTGAGATGATCATGTCATTTTTGTCTCTGCTTCTGTGTATGTGATGAATTATGTTTATCAGTTAGTGTACTGATGTATCCCTGCATCCGTAGAATGAAGCCTACTTGGTCATGGCATGTCATCTTTTTGATGGTTTGTTGCATTCTGTTTGTCAGTGTCTTACTGAGGGATTTTGCATTTATGTTCATTAGAGAGATTGGCCTGGATTTGGTTAGATCCTTGTCTGGTTTAGGAATCAGGGTAATGCTAGGGATGATTTTGGGAATACTCTTTTCCTTTTAATTTCATTAAAGTTTGAGAAGTATTGCCATTAGATCTTCCCTGAAGTCCTTATGAAAATTGGCAGTGACTCCATCTGGTCCTGGGCTTTTTTTAGTTGGTAGATTTTTTAAAATTACTGCTTAATTTCATTGCCTGCTATTGGGTAATATAGGACTTTAAGTCTTCTTGGTTTGGTTTCGGTAATCGATATATATTCACAAGGACTGTTTATAATTATAGAGACTTTCTGAGCCTAGATCTAAGGATAGGTGGAAGGTACTGAATGGGGTTTGGACTTGGAATCATCTCATGCTAGGCAGGTTTGACAACAGTCCATTGTAGTTGGAAACTGATGTCTGACATTGGCTATATTTTTCAAATGGCTTATTGATTTTGGTGGTAAAAGTAAAGCACCGTAAGTATTTCATGTGTCTTATGAAAATTCATGGTTTAGAAGAGGCAAACATCAATGTTCTCAGTTTTTTTGTTATTCATACTAGATCCACAAACCTTCAGAGACATTACACATATGCTACTTAGCACTTGGGAGAGAAAAAACATCATCTAAAATGCTCTCAATGTTTTTATAATCCCTCCCTCCCGAAAAAATACATTAAGCAAAGGTCAGAGTCTGAGGTCGTTTTTGAAATATGCACGATGAGTAGTTCCGTTTCGTAAATGTGATGCTGTCTGTAAACCCAGCAGCAGAATGAAGTTCGACAAGAGCATCTGGGAACTCCCAGGGTAATGGTCACTGTGGTGGCGATGTTAATAGTTAGTATTTATTTGGCCTGTGTCTCAGGCACCGTGTGAGCACAGTACGAGCTCCGTCTCCTAACTGTGAGACGAGTCCTAATAGCCCTCTTCTAGGAATGAATTAGTACTCAGGGAGGGTAAGTAAACTGCACCAGTGCTAATGGTGCTTGGGGTGACTGGGCACAGAACACAGACCTTGACTTGAGCCTAGGCGTGTGAAGCAGACGAACCCGTGGGCCGGACCGGCTACTTCATTAACGTGTAGAGCTATAGTATTGGTATTTGCTTTGCATGATTCCTCTTCTGTTGGGTCACTGCTGTGGCAGACTGTCCACTTTAAAAAAAACACATCAGTGATGTATTCCATTGTAACTGCACAGCCACACTGAAGTGTTCATGAGTGACAGAGCCATAAAAAGTTTTGATACATAATAAAGTCTGTTTGGGAAAAAGTGGGGAAATGATATGTTTGGCCTTTCTTTATAGCTTCACCATAAAGTAGCCAAAGCAGGGGGCTGTGTTCTTCAGGGGGCGTTCTTCCATCTTGAAATCATAGGATCTCCTCGTTCTGGGTCCAGCAGCTGTACCTCTTCACTTCCATGTGACTAGTGTGGTGAGGTTTTCGGATGCATGTCTTACATGTCGTGCTCCGTGAGGCTGTCAGTACAGTTGACCTCCCCTGGCTAATGTACAGGGGGAGGCAAAATGCTAAAGAAAGATAAGAGCAGCTCTTTGTGAGTGCACTGTTAAGACTGTCTGTCAAAGAAAGTTCGAAGGAAAATATCAGTATTAGTACCAAGAGAGCTTCCTGATTATTTTACCTGCTTGGTATTTCATCATATGTGTGTATGCATGTATGTGTGTATGCATGTATGTGTGTATGCATGTATGAGCATGTGTATGCATGCATGTATGTGTATGTATATATGTGTGTATGTGTGTGCATTCATGTGTGTGTGTGTGTGTGTCTGTCTGTCTCTGTGTGTGTGTATTTATTTTTTGATGCAGTACTAGGGATTGAGCCTAAGGCGTTTGCAATGAGCTACATTTCCAGCTCTTTAATGTTTTTGAATTTTGAGACAGGGTCTCACTGAGTGGCCCAGGCTCGGTGTGAACTTGTACTCCTCCTGCCTCGGCCTCTCATAGTGCTAGGATTCTATGTGGATCACCAGTCCAGGCTCTACCCAGACCACTGTTAATGCTACTTACATTGTCTCCTGCCTTTTGTTGTAGCAGTGTTGAAACAACTTTGTTTGGGTCCTCCCTGGCAGGGCCGTGCTAATCTTCTCTGGATCGTTCCAGTTTTAGTACATGAGCTGCTGAAGTGAACACAACTTTGGTTAACACATGCAAGTCCACAGGATAAAGTGGATTTGTGGTGTTGGCAGGTGTGTGCAAGTTCACTTTCATGGACATTTGCAAATTGGTTATGTTAGTGTACATTCCTAGTAGAAATGTGTGTATGTGCCTTCAGAGAAATGCATTACACTTTTGATTATTCTGGTGTGACCAGGGAACGGGAGGCTGAGAAGGCGTCAGACAGGAGGGGTGGCTGAAGCAGGGTCTTGCAGGATGAGGAAGAGTTTGCTGTATAACAGAATGGAGTAGAAACAGAACAGCACACCCTCCTGTCCGTGTCGCACTGACTGAGTTGACACTCAGGTTCTGAGAAGACAGGAACGTGTGGTGCACACGCAGGAAGTGAAAACTGGAGACTTTTTTCACTTGAATTAAAGAGAAACCCTTTACCTACTGCGACTGTGGAATATGGTACATGTGCTCACTCAGAAAGCAAGAATTTTCTTTGTTGTTTTTTTTCTAAGCTAAGTCTTGGTAAGTCTAACTTGCCCAGGCTGGGCCCCACCTTGCTGTCCTCCTGCCTCAGCCTCCCGGGGGCAGGGATTACAAGTGAGTATCACCTGGCCCAGTTAAAAGCAGCCATTCCAGTGCGCAGGTCAGGCCTCTCTGCAGACACATCTGTGTATCTGGGACTACTTTAGGCCGAGAGGCGAAGTGAGCGTTGTCACCCACGGTGACTGCTCACTTCCTCTTCCTGAGAGCCTGTCAGAAGGCACCTCTGACAGGCTCCTGGCTCTTGCCTCACCCTTCCTGCTCTGAGGGACCAGCCCTTCAGAAAATCCCGAGGCTCTGCGGTCTCCGAGGACCTTTGGAGTTCTGAGGGCTTGATGCCAGCTTGTTAGAGCTCTGCTTTCCACAGCCAGCTTTGCCTGTTTCCTGATTCTGGGTGGGGACAGGGTCTCTGAGGTCTTGGCACTGGTGCTGGCATTTCCTGGTTGACTGGTAACTGGAACCTGTTGTTCCATCTGCCCTTGTCCCTTGTCACTTGCCTCCTGCTCAGAAACACAGCCAGACAGGTGGGACCTCCAGCCAGTGACACTGTGCCTTGCTGGCTTGCCGCCATTCACAGTCTGTGTCACTTCTCCTCCGGGCAGGTTCCGCAGGGCTCCTTTCCACTGCAGGCCTGATCCTGCAGACGTGAGTGGCAGGGCCAGTTACTGCTGCCTGCTGCCACCACCACCACCTTGTGGTGTCAGGCTGCGGCCCACAGTGCTGCAGCACTGTTTTGCTCAGACTGGGGTTCCCTTTCCCCTTGGTCCTTGGGGCGCTGAGAGTTAACTCACTGTTGTCTGATGAACAAACTCACCATCACTGGTAAACGGTGATCGATGGATTGAACATAATTTCCTTCCCCTCCGTACTTACCTTAAAACATAAGGGAGAAACAAGATTCTGAAAAGGAGTGCTCTGTGGGAAGGGGTGGACTCACTGACGGTAGCCCTGAGCTGGGCCCTGGAGAAGTGCGTGATTGTATAACAAGAATTAGTTTTGCATCCATCCTGGTCCTGGTTTTTAAAGAACTTGCTGTGTTACAGACCCTTCTGAGTTCACAGCTGACTGGCGGGAGGGTGTCCCGTGCTTTGTGCCAGATCCTGGTCAGGTCGTGGCGGGGTGCTGTAGTTCAGGCTGGTGGTGGCCTCTGAGGCATTCCCTGTTTAGAGCATGTGAAGCCGGTCAGTCCATTGAAGTGTCTCTGCGGACCCTCCCGAGGAACGCACCTGCTGGTGGGGTTTGGAGAGGTGCTCGGTGCAGAGTGTCATTCAGGATTCTCCTTTCCCGAGAATTCCCATCTGTCTTCTCCTGCCTCTGCTGGAGGTGATTGATTTAAGCTGTGAATTCAAATTCAGATCTCGCTGTATTCTTCTCACATTTGACTCAAGGGAAGAGATGCTTCTTTGAAAACAAAATAAACCTATCTTACAAGAGTGATTCTGTGTCCACCTGTTGCTCTGCTGGTGGGGTTGTTTCCACATAAGAAACCAAAAGCCCCTCCACTCCACTCCAAAAAAACAACATTTAAGTATTCCTAGGAATTCTGAATGGTGGCTTCCCTCTCTAGCCTTCAGTACTAGGGATTAAACCAGGATTATTTCACTGAACTGCATTCATTTCCATGTCATGAAATTGTGTAGGCTGGGCTCGAATTTGAGATTCTCCTGCCTCAGCCTTCTAGACTGCTGGGATTATAAAAGTGCTGTAGTGGGCAGTATTTTTGTTTTTTTGTTTTTGAGACAGGTCTTGCTATGTAGTTCAAATTGGCCTTGAACTCACCATATAGCCCAAGCTGCCTTGTGGTGATCCACCTGCCTCAGCCTTCTGAGTGCTGGGATTACAGGCATGTGCTGCCATGCCTGGCTTACAGTGGCAATTTTAAGGACATAGAGTTATATTGGTAAGGAGGTTAGTAAGGCTTTAGCAATCAGCAAGAATAATTCTGTTCAAAATTGAAAACTTTCATAGTGCTCTTGAATATTAATTTTCCAATCACTCTTTAAAATCAAAGATAAAGAACTACCTTTTGTAGGACAGATAGCAAGAGATGGCAGAGTGACGCTACATGTGGACAGTGAGCAGGGGGAAAGCGAGTTCCTGTGAGGATTCTGGAGACCTGTGGTTTAGATGACCACTGCATGCAGGGCAACCTGTGCCCCTGCAGGACTGACTGTCCCTCTGTCCTTATGAGCAGAGAGCTTACTATCACCGTCACCCCTCCTCGCCTCACACATCATGTGGCTCTGCGGGATGCTGGCCCTGGGCAGGAAGCCGGGCATCCTGAAGCTTCAAGGCGAGTTCCACTTGCTGCGTCCCCTGCCCGTCCACCGGGTTCCCATTTCTGTAAATGCAGAAGCCTAAGGGATCCTGCAGTGGAAAGGACCTGCTAAGAAGAAGCTGAAGCAGAAGTGCAGCAGAGGAGTTTCATGATCCCCAAGGGTGTCCTCAGCCCTGCCCCGCCCCCAGGGCTTGAGAGAAAGGGGGTTTATTTCTACCCCAGAGAGCGAGGGAGCGCAGCTGGTGACTTCCAGACGGTGGCAGTGTACCTTGTCTTCTTACCACCTCAGCAAACCACAGCTGTTCACACATCTGGTCCTGACCCCTGGGGAAGTCCTGAAGGCTCACTGTCTCCTCTCGGGCACCTCTTCCTTCTCCCGCCTGAGCTGGTCTGGGAAAACACCGTGACACTTTGGTGGAAGAGTTTTTCTGGCCTTTGTGGGAATCACCTGGGCTCTCTGAGTCCCTCTCGGCCTCCTGAAGCCTGCCTAGCCCCTCCTTGCTGGCACTGTCTCGACTTCCTGCCTGGCGCAGGAAGTGACTAGCTGGGCATCGCTGCTGGACAGAGCCGGAGGCAGTGTCAGTGGAGTGGAATGGGGGGAGAGGCGTCGTGCGTGACATTCAGGCCACCAGGCAGCCGTGCCACTCTCAGCAGGAACATGGTTCGCAGCCACACAACTTACACCTTTGAAATAGTGCCATGACGGCTTGGGCTTGAGAGAACAGCCGTTAGAGAACAGCAGTTAGGGAAGCGATTTCCACTTTAAAGGACGTGACATTCTCCAAACTCACTGTCCTGTTTTAGGTTTTGTCATCACTCGAGATGCCTAAGAAACTTTGAACACTACCTGGGCATGGGTGTGCACGCCTGCCTGTAGTCCCAGCACTGTGAGAGGCTGAGGCAGGAGGATCGCAAGTTCACGCCTTGCCTGAGCAATTTAGTGGCTTAGGGAGACCTGTATCAAAATAAGAAACAAACAAACAAACAAACAACCCAGAAATAAATGAGAGGCTGGTGACTTAGCTGAGTCTCTAGCACCCCTGCCCCAGCAAACCCTTTTTGTTTCTGAATGGAGAATGGTTCTATTTTCAAAGATACTGTTGATTCTTTACTCCTTACTGTTTCCTCTTACGATTTTTACTATTTTGCATGCGTCCAGATTTCACATTACTGTGTCAGAGCTCTGGTATTCACTAGAGACAGGAAAATCCCTCAGTGGCAGACTGGTGTCCTGTGTGTCTATCAGCACGGCCCTCCCTGAGCACCTGGTGTAAGTGCAGGTGTGTATCTCTGGAGGTCCTCTTGCCTTTTGGTTAGATACCATGCATATCCTTATATGTAGGTCAGGTTTGAGAGAGGCTCTGCTACGAATATTGAACATAGTTCTAGCATCATACTAGTTGTCTTACTAGGATGCATCTTTATGGGGCCAAGACTAAGGCTATTTTAAATATATTCTGAGAGCATTTCATTATTGCTAATAGTGCCAGACATCTAAATCTCAATTCTTTTCATTTAGTTCATGACCATTGGTTATGCACATTCCTCTATTCTGTGCTCTGGTGTTTTTTTCAGATTGTGAATGGTAACCCAGGAACAGACCGAAGTCAGTTTAATTATCCAAAACAGTATCCAGAAAGTGTGTGGGGCTGGAGCGGGAGGAGAAAAGAGAAGAGGAAGAGAAAGAACCCTTTAGTTTTACAAATGCATGTGCGGTGGTGGTGCTGGTGGTGGTGGTGGTGGGGTCTTTCAGTCCTGACGTGAATTGTATTTCTTTACCTGTGAATCTCTACTGCAGTTGAGAAAGTACCTGTGTGAAATTTAGGCAGGCATACTTTTTAGTTACAGCTCTTCCAGGAAAGAAAAAAAGGGTTATGCTCATTTTCAGTAATTATATGGAATTTATTTATTATGCTTAGCTGGAAATAATATTGAAAAGAGTTAAAAGATCAAACTTCAAAAAAAAAAAGTTTGGGAAGAGTCAGGTGCTGGGGTGGGAGGTTGCCCTTCCTGCCCGGGGCTTTGGGCACTCCCAGCCAAGGTCCCTGGGTTTCCAGGACGCTCTGTACTTCCTGACTCGGCCCCTCCCTCCCCTCTTTGCAGGGGACCTGCTGCTGTTTTTCCAAACGTCGCAGCCTGTGTTGGCCCAGGTCTCCTCGTGTTCACTGGTGTAGCTTGAGCCCTGTTTCAGTTGTGTTTTTGGTGTCCTTGTTGCTCATCTCCTCACTGAGTTTTTTTCCCATGGTGATGTCGGTGAGTAAAAGAGAGTGGAAAGGCTCCTGTTCAGCATGCTG
Organism: Dolichotis patagonum; assembly: GCA_004027295.1. Classification (NCBI taxonomy): domain Eukaryota; kingdom Metazoa; phylum Chordata; class Mammalia; order Rodentia; family Caviidae; genus Dolichotis; species Dolichotis patagonum. The sequence continues at coordinate 49,031 of PVJX010005342.1, forward strand.
CAGCCAGGGGAAGTGCGAAAACACCGCATTCCTTTGCTAGGGTGTGGAAGAACACATTCTCTTGGTTGTGCATGGAATTGCTGTGAATTATGGACAATTTAGAAGATAAAGAGGATAGGTGGGAACCATAGTTCTACCATCCCGAGATAACAGTTTCATTTTGGTATTTTCTTACAGTTTCTGTTTCGTTTTATGTAATTGATTGTATATTATCACCAGCCTTTTTAATATAATAGCAAAATATATTTCTCAAAAGTTAATCTTTAAAGAATATGATAAAACCTTCTAAAAAAGTATGACTATGTAACCTGTACCGCAGCATGTGTACATTTACACGTTCATGCATTTCTGCTTTTTTTCTATATTCGTGGTCATTAGTTTAAAAGATGACAAACTTAAACTCATTTAGTTCTTTAATAGTCATTAAGGTGCATAGTGCCACCTGCTGTGCTAGTGCTTAGAAAGTGCATTAAGATGTGTCTGGTGGATACTGTGAGTGAGGGATTTCCAAGTATACAGGACTACAATTTTGGCAATATTGTTCTGCCTAGTGGAGACAAACACACAAGAAATAATCCCCTGCTTCTGTAACAGTGCATAGTAATTAGTAATAGCTAATGTTTATGGGTACACACTGCGTGTTCGGGGTTGCCTGGTATTTAACAGATGGTGACATGTTTAATCTCAGAGCTGGCACTAAAAGCTCAGCTGTCTGACCAGGAGTCAGAGGATGGATTCTGGAGTCCGAGTGAGTCCACTGTAAGCTGGTGAGCTCATAGCCTAGAGCGGTCTGCACTGCCCTCCCTCGCCATGTGACCTGGACTAGTGACAGCGCACTAACCTCAGTTTCCATGGTTGTAAAACAGGGTTAGTAGAGCATTTGCAGCGCAGGGTGCTCTGAGGGTCAGGTAAACGCGTGCGGGCTAGTGCTCTGCATGTCGTCTGGACTTGGGTGTAAGTGTCATAAATGAGTGCTGAGGGGGCGAGTTCGTTTTCTATGAAAGATGTTAGTGTGGGGACTAACTGATCTTGGCTGTGCAGAGTCACTTGCTCAGTGAGCCCCAGGTGGTTTGCCGGTCGGTCGGTGGGAGCCACATTTGGGGCTGCAGCCCTTGCTGTCTCCTCTTGTCTGAGTTGTTACATGGGGGTGGGGTGAGGGACTGGACCGGGCTGGCAGACTTCCTGTAGATATTTTATGCTTCTTGGGCCACTTGGTCTCTGTTGCTCCTCTTCGGCTCTGCTGTTGTATCTGCTGTCCACAGCTGTGTTCACATAAAACTGTATTCATCAGGACTGCAGCTGGAATTTCAGCTCATTTTCATGCATCACAGAATGGTCTCCTTTTCATTTTCCCCGCAGCGGTCTGACTCCGTGAGGCTGTGTTTGGTCCGTGGATCACACCACAGCAGGCGCTGCGGCCACAGGGCAGCTCTGGCTTCCCGTGGGCAGCGGATAGCATGACCAGTGTAGTCTTTTCTTCATTCCAGAAACGGGAAGTTTTGTTTCCTTCTTCCCGAAGGTCTCCTCACGCTGACAGGGAAGCAGTCCTCCTTGGGTGAAGAGTCTTTAACAGTTATTGCTCTGTTTTTCTGAGTTTTAGTCATTCAAGACATAGCGGGCAAACAGCTTGTCATTTGGAGTTTTAAACTCTGCTCGATGGGGCTTTTCTGTTATACAGTGGAGGAAAAGTTAAAACATGACCAGAAGTATGATCCCTCAAGATGTAAAAGTAATAACCAAGTGCTGAAAGGCACTGCAGAGTATGAGCAAAAGAAGAAATGGGAAAAAAACAAGAAGAAATGGGTCAGAAAGGCGCACTGTTAGCACACAGAGCCCTCTTGTCAGAAGACACGCTGCTGCTGTCTGCGGAGGCTGCCGGCTGGGCCCGCAGCCGAAGTCAGACGCCTTTCAAATTCTTTGGGGTTTTCTTTTTCCCTTTTCTTTCTTGGACTGGATAGGGGAGCTGGCGGGGGAGAAGTGATACTGGAGTAAGGAGGTCTAAGAAAGTCATGTCTGTAGTCTTTTCTGTTAGATGAACAAGTGGAATTGACTGAATTTATGGGCAGAAACTAATTTATTATATGCACGAGACTTGGGCATTGCTGTGCTCCAGATCACACTGTGACATTTTTGTTTTGAAGGATTATAGCCTCTCTTGTTTTTCTTTTCTTTTCTTTTCTTTTCTTTTCTTTTTTTTTTTTTGTCTTTTTGAGACAAGGTCTCGCTGTGCAGTTCAGGCTGGGTTTGGGCTCACTTTGCAGCCCAAGCTGGTCTGGAACTTACAAACAGTTCTCCTGCCTCAGCCTCCTGAGTGCTGCGATTACAGGCGTGCACCACCACACCCAGTTCCTCTCGATTTTCAAGAGTGGGGGGCTTTTGTGGAATGGCACAGAGTCTGTTGGGAACTCATCACCTCACTCAGGGTGCTGGACTGCGAGAAGCCCTGGAGCCTTGCCGCTCCCCAGAGCACAGCCCTTTGTTTCCTTCTGCTGGGGCAAAAGGACAGCCTTGGCTCTTGGGTCCCTTCACGTAGCCGCCCTGTTGCAGTTGTGAACAGAAAACACCGTTTCAGCGTGCGGATGTAGCCGATTGAATATGCCAAGTGGAGAGCACAGTAGTGTTTCAGCAGCCCTGGGAATACTCCTAAGGCGGTGCACTTTCTTTCCACGCCATGGAGTGTGAATTAAGATTAATATTTCTGTCATTCTCTTAGACAAATATGAGAAAAAATATATGTATATAGTAAATCAACATTGTCCATGGTTTTCTCTTTATCAAGTAATTCTCTTCTATTTTTGAGAGCTCTAAGATTGGCTTTTGGAGAAGATGGAAGAATACTGTTTGTTGTATACCAGGTAAATTTTGATATTCACAAAATAGAGGAAATACTGCCCATTTTTAATAGGGTCTTGCAGCAAATCCCTAACTTGGTCATATGCCTTTGAGTAGTATCTTTGCAACTTTTTTGACCATGCCCTCCGCTAAGATATATATTTTACTTAATGACCCGGTACATAAACAGACACACGGGGCACATGGAAATGTACCCCAGCCTTTCATATTTCTTTCAGAATCTGCCGCTCAGCTTGGACTGATTGGCCAAATTGACCATCACATCTATGGCATCAGCTTTGTGCTGGAGCAGGGATGGTAGACTGCATAGGTGACACCTCTGCCTAAGCAGAGTGCCAGCACCAATAATACAAACAAGGCTTGCCGTTTGGACTTACTGTTCTCTTTATCTCATTTTGAAAAAGTGCTTTAAAGGTAACTTATTCTAAAGTTGTGCTTTATATACTGTGATATATTTTATGTTTTATTTGTTGAAATTCTTTATTGAAAGCATAAATATATATTTAATATTAAAAGAGTAAGCTATTGTAATAGTTGATTGTGAGGCTATTAATTATAAGTTCAAAAATCATATAAAGTGCAAAAATTATAGTGATAGATTGAGAATGAATGCAGAGGTGGTGTAGTTGCTAGTAATTTTGGGGAAACCATTGCATTTTATGTGGGGCTGCTGTCCGTAGTTGTTTCGTCACCGTCCAGCACATCCTGGGCACAGGAGATGAAGAAGAGGCACATTTTGACCTCAGGTCAGTTTCTGTGGCACAGGAAGGAAAATTTGCTAACGTGCTGGCGGCATTGCCACAGCAATAGCTATGCAGGCAGAACTCATGCGAAAATGACTTGCTCTAGAGAGAGGATGTGTTTAGTTTTGCAAGAGTCATGTCAGGCAATGCATGTTGGATAGTGCCAAGGAATTATTGTTCCTTCCCTTTCATATTAGGTTTTAAAAACAAGTATACTTGCATTTTTAAAAGATCATATTCATATTCAATTTTTTGAATAGTTTCAGATTTACTCTTTCATCCCAGTAGTTCATTCTGTGAAAATGACATTTTGTTTTGCCACATACTAAGTTTTGGTAGTTATATAAGATGCCAAAATGTATGCTCGATAAGTTTCTAAGATAAATATCTATCCCTTTCTCCATTTCCAGTGAAATAAATATTGCGTAGAACCATAATTCTACAAAGTATAGTGCGCTGTGGTCTTTTCTGTCTAATTGTATTATTTATTTATTTTTAAAACCTCTAAATTATAAGTTTCATAAGTAGGTCATGAGCTACTTTTTAAAAATTTTTTTGCATTTGTGGGGATTGAACCCAGGGACTTGCATTCTAGGCAAGCACTCAACCACTGAACTGCATTCCCAGCCCTTTCTAAACTTTGACGTAAAGTCTTGCTAAATTTCCCAGACTGTCCTTAAGCTTGTGATCCTTTTGCCTTAGCCTTGGAGCAGCTGGGATTATAGGCATGCCACGGCTGGTTATGGCCTGCATTTTACAAATGTTAAGACAGTGTATTCCAGGAGTAATGAGATGGTTGAGGAGCTGATAGTTTTGTATATAGTACTTTAGTCCTACAAGTGGTGCCGACGAGAGTCTCTTCTTTATGCTCTTTTCTGCAAAAGCCGGTTTAAGATCTCAGAGGCGTGTTCAGGCTTGTGACAAATGAATTAATGCTACTGCTCAACAGTTTTTCATAATGGCTGTGCTAGTTCACATCCCTACTAGCAGTCTGAAAATTTTAGTAGTTGTGTGTCTTTATTAACGTTTAGCATTTTTTGTATTTTTAAAAATACTCTAACTATCCCTTGTCTGAAATACATGGGCCCAGGAGTGTTTTAGATTTCAGACCTCTTTTAGATTTTTTGAATATGTGCATAGACTTTATTTATTGATTTATATTTTGGGTGCTGGGAATCAAAGTCAGGAGCTCACCCTTGCCAGGCAGATGCCGTGCCGCTGAGCTGTATTCCGGGCCCTGCACAGACTATTCTGGTTGAGTGCCCCTAACCTGAGAATCCCAGATCCTAAATGCTGCAAATGTACTTCTTTTGGCCGGGGCAGTGCTGAGGATAGCACTGATGCATATCCCTAGCCCTTTCTTTTATTTGGAGACAGGCTCTTGCTGAGTTGCCCTGACTGGGCTGGAACTTGTGGACGCCTTGTCTCAGCTTCCCAGAGTGCTTGGGCTGCAGGTGTGCACTGCCACACCTGTCCAAAATGTCAGACTTGTTAAGTTTTTAAACAGCAGTTTTCAGTTAACAGTACAGTAGAGCACAGGGATTGGTCCAGAGAGTTCCTGTATATTCTGTGTCCCCATGTATGTCAGCCTGCTTACCTTGTATGAATTTCTCCTGTCAGAATGATACATTTCTTTACAATGAGTAAACCTGATGTATAGTTACTGCCCCAAATCCATATTTTACATTGGGGCTCACTTTTTTTGGTACTGGGGATCAAATTTATGACCTTGCGCTTGCCAAGCAGGCACTTATGCCGCTGAGCTAAATCCCTGGCCCTGGGGCTCACTCTTGTGCATTCTGTGGGTTTGGACAAACTCCTATGTCCGCCATTACAGGGCCATGTAGAGTAGTTTCACTGCCCAGAAAGCCTCTGCATTCACTCCTTTATCTGCCCTTTGCTCCCCACCAGCCCTTGCCACCGCCGATGTCACTGTCTGCATAGTTGTACCTTTCCAGAATGTCCTGTGGTTGGAATTGTGTAGTATGCAGCCTTCTCAGGTTAGTGGTATGCTTTGAAGTCTCCTCCATCTTTTCATGGCTTATTAATCTATTTCTCTTTAGTGTGGATGCCATTCCATTATCTAGATGTAGTGTCAGTTATCCCATTGTTGAGTATGCTTGACTTTAGCGCCCATGTTAGCATATCAGTCAGTCTTCAGAGCCCATTTACACGGAGCCTCTCTTCGGTGTCTCATGCCTCCAGACGTTCCCAAGATCAGTGAGTAGTCCACATAGTCCACACAGCTGCTACATAACTGCTCTCTGGTATTTCGGATGGTCATTCTTCTTGCTGGCTTTTTTTGGTGTGTGTGTGTGTGTTTGTGTAGGAGATTGAAATCAGGACCTTTGCACTGAGCTACACACCCCCAGCCCGTTTTTATTTTTTCTTATTTTGAGATAGGGTCTTGCTAAGTTTCTGAGTTGCCCAGCTGGAGCTGAGCCCACAATGCTTTGCTGTTTCCTGTGTCCCTCCTTGATACTGAGCAGTCTCTTTTGCACTGACCTGGTGGTTTTCTCCAGGAGTTTTTCTTTCACTCCTTCACTAACCCAGAGTAAAACAGATTGGGCATTATGCGTTGAGTTTGCAAGCTAGGTGCTGTTTCCGGGCCTTGGAGGTGCGCTGACCGTCCCCCATGCGGAGATTGCTTTGTGCCTTGCGTGTGGAAGACCCTGTCCCGGATTCCTTCCTTCACTTTGCCCCGTTCCTCCCACCGCGTTTGGCCGTCTGGGCCCAACCTTCCTCTAGAAGGAAACACAGGGTCTGGCTGGTGACTGGCGGACCTGCCACCCCTCTGGAAGACCAAGTGGGCTTGGTGAGGAAGGGAAAGGGCCAGGCTAGCAGGAGGAGCAGCGCTGGGTGCCTGTCTTCCGTTGTCTCCTCGAGGCCGTCTTGAGCTGCTCTGTGAACGCGCTGCAGGCAGGCTCAGCGGCAGCGTCCAGCCGGTGTCAGATGGAGGGCTGCGCTCTTTCCAGCCTTCGCTCAGGCGTTCCCACCGCCTCCACAGGGCCCCGTGTCTTTGCTAGATGTGGATGAACTTGAGTGAGGTCGTGGGTCAGGCTGAGAGGGCCCTGAAAGGCATCTAACCCAGCCTCTTTCCACACAGAAGAACACAACTCCTTTATGGCTGTGCATTTACCTTCTGTAAATCAGTTTGAGGCTGGATGTGGTGGCACACACCTATAATCCTTGCACTCAGGAGCCTGGGGCAGGAGGACCTCAAGTTTGAGGCAAGACCCTGTCTCAGAAAGCAAAAACAAAAGCAGTAGTCAGTTCCATTTGTTTGTTGTCTTTATTTTTGTTTTGTTTTGCTTTTTGAAACAGTCTTGTTGCTATGTAGTTCAGGCTGGCTTTGAACTCAGTATGAATTTGCAGTGATCCTCCTGTCTCAGCCTCTCAAGTGCTAGGATTATAGGTGTGTACCACCACACCATTTAACTGCTTGTTTCTGGTGATGTATTTTCTGATTTCTAAACGTTTGTAAAGAAAATAGTATAGAAACAGAGAGCAGCACCCTAACTTCTTCCTAGCACTTTCTATAAACTTCTAGGTGTGTGGAACGTTGCTCAGAGTTAATTAAGTTTGGTATAAAAATTACCAGAGAATTAAGCATCGTTGTTCTTTTGAGAGAGAATGTGCAGTGTTAAACTGTAACCAGGAAAGTCATGCTTTTCTTTTCTGTGCGTTTTATATTTCCAGTTGCTTCAGTTCTTTAACTTCCAGGTGACTGTTTTGAGAAGGAATTAAAGCTTAGAACTTTTATAATGTACATATTAAAAGAGATCCATGAGGGGCTAGTGTCCCAGTGTTAAGCAATAAATAGAACTGTGTATATGAAGGTTTTCTACACAATTGCACCAATAAAGTGCCCCTTTGTTTAATCTGAGGAGTTGCCTCCTGTTCAGTACAAATAAACTGTCCACTTCCTGTCAGCGGTGAACTTTTTAAGTAAGACTGCACTGGAGATACAGTTATGAAAATAAGTGGTTTAGTCACACACCACATACTTGTTTTCAGCTGTTTTTACTGAATTTCACATACTAAGTTGATGTTGGGTCTTGGTTCCAAAATTAACCTCATCATTCCATTCCCTCCAGCAAACAAGAAGTTCTGTCCTCACTGACTCTGGTCACAAGTGGGTCACTTCCTTGTGTAACTTCCCTGTGAGAAGTTCAGGGTAATCGAGATAGCTGATCTCCCCTCGCACAAGGACAGTCGGTCAGCAGGAAGCGTTTCTCGTGCAGCGTGTCCTTGCCTCCTTCCGTTCAGTGTTTCCTTTCCCCAGAGAGGGTGTGGGTGTGAGTACAAAAAATGCTGCAGACAAAGAAAACATTTTTCCCTTGTGCTTCTTCCTGTGACCCTCCCCTTAGTCCAGCAGGAGCGATGTGGCTGTAGAATTCAGATTGCCGGCAACGCGTCGTGGAGGCCAGGAGCCGGCCTCCTCCGTTAGGGTGGCCGGAGGGAAGGGAATGATGCTTCCTCTGGGGCTCACAGGAAATGGTTGCTGCTGTTTCCATGGATTGTGAAAGTCCTGCATGCTCCTTGCAGAGAATGTAAACAGTGTAAACTGGCGTGTGACGGCACCCCTAAGGGGTGCTCACGTTACAGGGTGTGCGAGCGTGCGGAGAACGTAAGCAGGATGTATGTGGCATGTCATTCTTTTAACCTGCCTTTCGGTGTTAATCAGTTTTTTGTCACTGTCACCAAATACCTCAGAAAAACAATTTAAGAGAATAGATAGGCCTCCTTTAACATGCTTTCTAAATCTGTTTACTTCTTGAAAGTGCCCTCTTTCATTTTGTTCTCTGTAGGTCTCACACTGTTCGTTTAACAGATGTGTTGTCTACACTGTGTCCTGCAGGGCTGAGAAGTTGAACAAGTTGGGGTCCTGCCCTCAGAGGACGTCAGCTAGCAGACTGGTGGGTGTGGTCAGTGTTATGGAAATGCTGCAGATGGACACATGAAGAGAGGGGTTGTTCGGCAGCATAAGGAGGACACTCACGTGGTCAGCCTCTCTATTACCGCATGTCTTTTGTTTGGAGACTTAGTGGAATCACAGGTTTCCCCGGCAAGTTGTTTCAGTTCCTCCATGGTACTGTGTTTTCTTTTCTTTTGGAAAGTGTAAAGTCCTAACCCACTGACTTAAGAATATTAAATCAGTGTAGATTCTCACATTAAATTTTTCTTTATGTTAAGTTGGTCACCTTTTAATACAGCTCTGTGTGTGTTTGTTTGTTTGTTTGTTTGTTTATTTTTTGAGACGAGGTTTCACTGTGTAGGCGAGGCCAACCTTGAACTCGCTGTGCAGGCCAGTGTGACCTCAAACTTGAGGTCCCTTTGCCTCAGCCTCTTGGGTGCTAGGTTGTAACTGTGTGCCACCATCTGGGCTCACCTTTATATGTTTAAACTTGAGTCTTAGGTTTAGAAGCATTGATTCTACATAAGGCAGTTCAAGCAATCGTGTAGTTCCTGCTCAAGGGGAAGCAAAGCCATCCTCCAGGGACATTTATTTATTTTTGCATTCATTTGAAAAATATGTCCTTTGTGGAAAAGGTACTTAATTCAGAATAACTTCATCTAATCTAAAGATATAAAGGATAATATTTTATAGAACAAAATTTAGGAATAATAAAACTGATCAGATGTTGCTTTTCCCTCTCTTCTAGGGCAAGTTAAAGTCTTCAGAGCTCTTTATACCTTTGAACCCAGAACTGTAAGTATGCAGTTTTTATCTTTAAAGTTGACATTACAGCCTGAAATCATTTTACTTAGACATTTCCTTGGCCGTTGGCCTACTTTTTTTTGGATGGACACGGAAATTCACTGCTGTCTTGGGTAGTGTAAACTAGTCCTGAAGCTGATTTGTGTCCTTCAGCTATTGCTGTTCCCTGGGTGGTGACCCAGGCTGCTTTTAGATCACCAGGTGCCCTTTATATAAAGCACGGTGACCCTGGCTTAGCCTTCTTTCCTGTAGATCACACACTAGCCTTCCCTTCTTATTACCTACTTTGAGCGACCTCATAGTGGCCCCTTCCACTGCCGTGTGCATTTTTCTGTTGCTGTAGTTTCTGGTGTCATCCATAAGGCCACCCATCCATCCGTGGTTCCTCAATCCTGTGTGTCAGACACTGGTCTAGACTTTAGGGTTAGTGCAACCCCAACAGAAGAGGCTCCCCGAGCTGGAGTCACAGTGCAGATAGACAGACAGTGGGTACACAAGTGATGTGACTGTCCGGGCCAGGTGCTGTGGCAAAGAGTAGGGACAGCAAGGGGAGGGGCTGTGGAAGAGAGTGCTATTTTCAGTAGGTTGCCAGGGATGGACTTTCCATAAAGGTGACTTTTAATGGACACTTGCAGGCAGTGGGAGAGCAGAGCAGGGCAGACAGTGCAGGCTGGAAAAGTGTGACAAGAGAACAGCATGTGCGGAGAGGTCAGGGCAGATTGTGTCAGGCCTTGTGGGTTCCTTTGGGTTTGCTCTGGGGAAGATGGAAGTTTCTGAGTGTGGGGTTTGTTGGATGGTGATGTTTTAGAATTCCTCTGAGGAGCGGAAAGCCAACCAGCGCAGGATGGTTTGGGTGCAGCAGGGATTAATAGTGAAGCGGGAGTTCAGATAGTTAGGAGCAAAAAACCCCACCAAGGATAAAGAAACCAAAAGGAGCTGTTGCTGATTCTCCTACTTTGTATGCTGGAGACGAGGGCCTCCCCTCCTCGGGCAGCTGGCCTGCCATCAGCTGCATCTGCGTTTGCCCTAGGCTCTGCTGTCCCTGCCATCTGTAGTGGCTTCTAAGCACCGATTCCCCACCATCAGGCTGGGGCCTGGCTGCAGACCCCAACTCTGTCACTTTCTTGCTGTGTGAATGACTTAACCTCCAAGGCCATCAGCTCTTCATTTGGAAATGGAATACTGTTGGCCATCCTTCTGTGGTGGTGCGAGGAAAACATCCAAAGCCGTCATGAGTGACGTGCCAGAAAACGGTGGCATCTGCTGTAGCTAACATGGGGTGCATGCATATGCAGGTGAGTCCTTCCAAGGCTTTGCAGACAAAACGTTTCTGGATAAAGAGAGGTTGGCGGGGCATTTCACTCTCACCTAGAGTTCAGCAACACCTTCCTGTGTCGGCCAGGGTGGGGACTGTGTAGCGTGCTCATTTGAGAGGACCACAGTCTGCATGGCTTTGGCAGCAGGGTATTTCTCCAGAATTCTGAGAGCTAGAAGTCCATAGCAGGGTGTTAGCAGTAATGATTTCTTGCAGCCTCTTGATGGCTCGTGGATGGCTGTCTTCTCCCTGGGGTCTCTCCTCCAGCGTTTCTGCATCCTAATTAGGCCTCTTCTAGGGACACCATTCACGATGGTTGGGACTGCCTTAAAAACCTCATTTTTACTTTATTACTTCTTACACGATCCTCTGTTGGATCGCAGTCACGTTCTGTGAGGAGCCGGGGTTAGTGTTCAACAGAAGGATTCAAAGTCTACCACCTGGTAAGTGCCAGCACATCGTAGGGACACGGTTTTTAACCCCTGCGCACAGGAAGGGCCATCCTCTCATGCCTCCCGCCCTTGTCACTTGTTTCCTGGGTTGCTTGTTGTGCCCCCCACCCCCAGGAAGGTAAGCATGGGGGAAGGCCCGTGTCCTCAGCTGCCCTGCCCGCCGAGCCGCTCAATCAGCGGCCGCTTCCCTCTAGGATGGGACTTGCATGTGCTGAGCTTTGAGACTTGAGGTGACTGCAGACTCTCTCTGCACTCCCCTCAGTGTCCTTAGCTGGCATCACCTGTGTCCTTTCTCAGTGGCCTCCTCTTCCTGCTTCGGCTCCTCCTGACCTTGTGCTTTCCGGTGTACAGAGCCAGCGTCCCTACTGCATCTGCATTTCCGCTAACCGATGTTCCTGAAATGTGGCGTTGGTCCCACTGCCTGCATCAGATCCTTCTCTAACTACAGATGTGGTCCTCGGGAGTCCAGCCCCCCCTTCCCAGCCACGCCGTGCTCTGTTCCTTACTCTTGGGCTGTCCAGGCGAAATCGGACCCGCAGTAGAACACATCTCTGCACTATTTCTGGACCATGGTGCCTAAGCCCGAATGACCTGCTTCCTCTTCTTCAGACACTTCTCTGACTGCTGTGGTCAGAAGTAGGGTGCGTCTTTCACCCTGAACTTCAGCATTGGGTGCTGCGGTCCCCATGGCGTGGCGAGTGCAGGAGTCCGCGTCTGTGCTGGGTGTCAGGACTGGCTGGGTTTCTGCAGCACTTGCGTGGCCTGGAGCAAAGTCCCTGACCACCCGTCTCAGTGTTCTCATCTACAGTGAAGTGACAATCAGACTCTTAGGAGTTCAGTGAGAATTAAGTGAGGAAATGTCTAAAGCTGCTGTTATCAAGCAGTAAACGTTCCTCTTGGAAGGAGTTTCTTTTTTTTTTCTGCTGGGGTCTTAACATAGCTCAGGCTGGCCTTGAACTCACCTTGTAGCCCAGGCTGGCCTCAAACTTGCAGGGATCCTGCCTCAGCTCCCTGAATGCTGAGATCACTTGTGTGTGCCATCCTGCCCCGCTTAGGAGTTTCTATGTTAATAGATACTTCACAAACTTTTTTTTTTTTTGTACGGGGAATCAAACTCAGGAGGTTGTGCTTAGCAGGCAGGCGCTGTGCCGCTGAGCTGTATCCCTGGCTCACTTCACAAACGTTTTTGATGGGTTAATATATTGATTAATTTATCTGTAATTCTCTGAGATGGTGTTTTTCCAATGCTTAAAAAACACCCTTAGTTACTATTGATCATACAGGAGGAAAGATTGAACACATCATTTATTTATCTATTTATTTGAAGAGTGTACATTTAAAGTGTGACTTTTTTTTTACTGTTTCTGGTCCCGTGGATCCTAGGCGGTGGTCTGTACTGACCAGCCCAGCCCCTACACCCCACATTCTCCCTCGCTTTCCCTCCTTCAGTTTGGATGTGAAAGTGTCTGGAACAGGTAGCCCCCAGCTCCCCTGGGCCTTCCTCACCCGTGACATGCGCAGGTTGTACCAGATGTTAAATTTGTAATATCGTCCCAGCGCCAGGTTCATTTGCATTTGTTTCTGAGTGAGAATTTTTGCTGGACAGTGCTGGAACTTCCCTGGCCTTTCTCCTCAGTCATCGTTGGCCATCTTCTGTGGTGGACAGATGTACCATGGCATGTCCCAGACCGACTCAGCCTCCTCAAAGTCATGGGCGACAGGCCCTATCTGAGGACAGAGTGAGTGGCGAGGGACCTTGGTCAGTAGGCACAGTGCCCATGGAGGCCCCAATCCTGTTTTTAGCTGTGGCTCCAACCCTAGGAGATAGCCGCAGCCACGCCTGACTGTCAGGAGATTCAGGCAGAGGCAGAACTCGAAGCAGCTTGTGGCTCCCAGTTCTTCTTGCCAGCCCGTTTCTCGCCTGTCTTGCTTAAAGGCAAAGTCCTGCCATCACTCAGCCCTGTTCAGTTTTTCTTTCTTTCCCAAACCACAGTCCAATAAAGCGTCATGAGGAATTGGACTGGAAAGACCAGTGTGATGACATAATGTGAGAGAACGGCATCTCCCCCAGCTGAGGAGTATTGATTTCCGAAGAGGAACAGGCAGGATGTTGCCCTGCCTGTCCTGCCCTGCCCTGTCCTGCCCTCCCCTGCCAGTAAGGTTTGCTGGGCTCTGCTGGGTTTAATAGCACCATGAGTGGAGGAAGGAGCTCCAGAATGGGAATCCAGAGGCTGAGGTTGAGGCCAGGCCTGCTCCCCCTCTGATCTGTACAAATTCTTTTAATTTTGCTGGGTTCAGTTGTGAAACAGAGATTATCCCCATGGCCTAACCCCACCGAGTGGGTTGTTGCGAGGGCTGAATGAGGTCAGGTGCGCTGTGCAGGTTAAAGGTACTGCTGTGGGTTTTGTTGCCCTGCTTTATTGGGGTAGGGACAGTGTGAGGAATGACATAATTTGCAAGGCCACCAACATATAACCTGGTCATGACTCATGATGATCAGTAATGGCTGTTCCTGCTGCTGCTGTGTGGGCGGCGTTGGCAGGGTCAGGGATGTCATCGGACTGTCGTGGACTGAGGCCACGTCTGGCAGGTACCTACCTTACGATCTTGCAGAAGCTTCTCATCTGTTTTACAGCAGTAAGGTTTGCACCATTGCTGTTGGTGAGGATTAAATTAATATTGTAGATGCCCAGACAATAATAAGTACTGTACAGGATGTATTTATTTATTTTTATTAGTTTCTGAGACTCTCGGTGGTCAAATCTGAAATTTCAAAAGGGTATCACAGTTTTTCTAAATTTTACATAAAATATGTATTTGCAATATATAAGGCAACAAAATTAACATCCTGGGAATCATGTTGCTAAGAATATATGGACCAGGAATGGGAATGGGTTACCAGCTTGTACTCAGCATTGTAATGGTCTGCAGCTTACTTACCCTCATACCTTATGGTTCTTCAAGGAGAGAGGAAAGAGGAGTGCAGTTACAAACCAAAGAATGACCTGGAAACACAGCCATGCTTCCTTCACTGCCTCACTACTTTCCCATTTCTAGCCCATGAATATGATGCCAGGAATTGAAAAGTAGCTCCTCACCAAGCGATTTATGCCAACTGTCCTGCTGGTGATTCCTTAATAGATAGTGTGAATACTACAGGCAAAAATATGATTTCATAATTATGAAATTACCTTGTACTGCCTCCAGTAGGCTGAAGGATTTAGCCAGGTTAGAAAAAAAATTCGTACTTTCTTTGGAAAAAGCTGTTTTGCAGGTAGTGGGATTGTACCTCTGGGAACTATTGACTGAAAGAGAATAAACTGTGCACTGTCATTTCTTAGGATTAAAAAGAGATAAACCTTCTCCTAGCTGATGGGAATTGACTGCCTGTTGTTCCCTCAGCTGAAAAACAAGCCTGACCTAATGGTGGCTTGTGGCAGACACTGCTATTGCATGGAGGTCATTAATTTAAAAACCGAATCAGTGTGGAGAAGTATCGAGATGCCTGGACTTGGTGGCATTTTCCAAATGATGCACTTTACCAGACCACAAAGGACAAGCATACTGAAAAGATGCCAAGATTTTTAACTGCATTTGGTTTTATTTTTTAAAATTGGACAACATTCACATAACATAAAATCAATCATTTTCAAGTGACTCTTTCAGTGGTGTTTAGTTTGGCCCTGTTATGTGTGGTGTACACACAGGCGAAGCTTCCCTCCCGGAAGTGCACTACCTGCAGGGGACCAGGTTCCTGGCAGGCTGTGGGCTGGTGTGGCTACTGCCTGGGGTTTGGGTACCCTGCTTTGTGAGGCACGAGGGGGATGCACAGCGTTAGTGGTCCGGGAGAGCTCTAGGATGGGAAGAATTCTGTAAGAGTTGACCCCACAAAACCTCCAGGAAATACAGAGTCCCTGCAGAAAAAAACTGTCATTCACATGGACCCTAATTTCATTTTTACACCATTCTCCTTTCACCCTCCTCCCTGTGCCTTAAGCCTGTGGAGTCAGAGTGCGTGAAAGTTGCCAGTGTGTCCTTCCTGTTACAGGGGTACCTACTGTGCCTCCCTGGTGGCTGTGTGCTGAGAGTCCTCTCTCTAGCTTCACTGAGAGACTGAGTTTTCAGCAAATACTAAAGGAAATCATTCGTCTCCCTAACCATTTTCTGTATAGCCTGTGTTATTTATACTATTGGTCATTGATCATCAAAACATTTAAAAAACAGAAAATCCTGAAGGTTTTTATTTTCTCCTAAATATCTATTTCAAATAAAATTAAAACTCAGGTTGCGTATCTTGTGCTATGTGTAAGTCTGGTCCCTAAATCAAAATGTAAATAGAGCGGAAGGTTTAGGAAGTTCTCTTTGAAACTCAGCCGTTTGGGCCATGTTACTCATCATTATTTATAAACTTTTATAAGTGAATGTCTCTTTCATCTAAATATTCATGTGTTGTTGCTTAAAGCGTATAGTTGATATAGCCTTCATGTATAGTAAGGGAAATAATTATAATAATAATATAGATCAGCCTTTAAATGAAGTAAATTACCAGTACAAAGTCACAGGCATGTGGCCTACTCTGCTACTGAGAGGAGGCAGACACAGGGGAAAATGAGTGAGGCAATAATTTATTTCACTAGTATAACTTTGATTTGTATGCAGTAGTAACTATAATCTGAAGTATCAAACCTTTTTAAAAACTATTTTCTCCGCTGATGCTTTCTCCCTGCTCATGATAGAACGTTTTCTATGCGTATTTTATGTATAATTGTGATCTTATCCCGTGTGAAATTTTATGCCCCACATTTTCCACTCAGCCTGATGTGTAAACATCTCCAGGTACCTGAATTCACTTTCACTAGGCCTGCACCGTTTACTCAGAAAACCATGGTAGCTGCTCCCTATGGTCGAGGCGAAGGTGGGGAGCTAAAGTGCAGCCGTGTTGAGAGCTTTCGTAGGACACAGGGCTGATATGCAGGCCGCAGCATGTCGGGAGTTTACAGTTAGCGAACCCAGGAGGGCTGCTTGTCATCTCTGAAAACTGAGAAAGTGCTTCGTATCGAAGGAGGGCAATGGTTTCTCAAAATAAGCAAATAGCAGATGTTGATATTTTTCATGACAGTCTAGACATTTATCCTTTAAAGAATATGCCATCTTTTGCAATTTCTATAAGGGAGAACTTTTTATTAGGGTTCTGTTTTGATATATAAATGCCTTGTTTTGTTGTATAGGAATATAAAATACATTTGTGTGAGGACTGGTTCTTTGTTATATATGTAATTCTTTGAAGTTCATTGTGGGAACACAGTTTAGCTTTATACTCATGAATTACTTTGTCAGTAGTGTTTTGTTATGTGGTTTATATAGTTTAGTTGGATGTGGTATCTGTATTTCCAGCACTCTGGGAGGCAGAGGCAGGAGGATTGCAAGTTTGGGTCCAGCTTGTACAGTTTAGGGACATGATGAGACCCTGTCTCAGAATAAACAATAAAAACAAATAAAAAGGCTGGGGCTGTAGCTTAGTGTGAAAACACTGGGTCCCAACCCCAGTTTAAAAAAAAAAGTCCACATTGCATGCATAATTAAAGAAACCATATTTAATTCATGAAAAATCACACACAGTCAAAATTTTTTCTTTTCTTTCTTTTTTTTTTTTTTTTTTTAAAGCCAGATGAATTGTACTTCGAGGAGGGTGATGTTATCTACATTACTGACATGGTAAGTCCAGATAACATTTTGTAATACTACCTGTATACCAAAGATATGCACTGTAACACTATTGTAAATACTTATGACATTGAAAGTTGTTTAGATGTGTATGCACACAGAAATACATAACAGAATTCACTGATTTTAACACAATTCATAGTGACACAGATTGAAAGTAGCTCTTTTATTCATCATTAGGAAGATCATTACTTAGCCTTTGGGGTATCCAGACAATGTTACGCAGTTGTCTGAAGGAGCGAGGAGTATCTGTGTGAAGTGAAAACCAGCAAGGTGAAACATGCAGATTGTATGCCTTGACTTACCTAAGAAAGAGTGAGAGAATGTGCATATCACTCTGTTCTCCATGATTTAAAATGAAAAATGAAAAGGCAAATCAAAATTTTTAAAAAAAGAGGAAAAGAAGAAAGGTAGATGGGATATAGAAATACACTTTTTAAGAAAATTATACTTTGTTTCGTAGGTTTGGCTTTGGAATCATATATAATTTCACATAGTTACAAAATTATGTAGTAGAAAATTCATAAAAGTTAAAAGCAGAACAAATCAGATGACCTTAATAATATCCCAGTAATTGGAAGACACGGAGAGGAAGTGATCAAGTGACTTAAATTTTAGCAGTTTGTCTAATCAGTCCTAGTAGAAAATCTATAAAGGACAAAACAAACTACCCCAAAAAAGCAAACTTTTTAAATAGCAGTCTAGTTGGCGATGTGTCCTTCCTGTTTCTGAGGTTGCTGTGTGAATACTGTGGTGAGAACAGATGACACGTTAGGTCAGGGGCTCGGGGATGCTGGGCCCCAGGTGTTCAATGTGTGCGGCAGGAGTGCAGATGTGGTATCTGTTGTTGAGGTTGGGTGAAAACCCAGTAGTCCTTCATTTGATTTGGATTTGGCTCTGTGTTGTATTTCATCTTCAAACAAGCAAAAATTATCCATACTCTGTCTTTAGATTCTAAAAAATGACCAACCAAATTATATTAATTTACATTAAAAGAAAAAGTCTCCTCTGAGAAATGTCTGCTGCTAGGTCTGGAGCAGAAGAGGTACGAAATAAACCCAGAAAGTTGGTTACTAGAGAAGAAGAAACCTCCAAGGACTAAGAGGGTCACACTAGAAGGACTCAGGAGCTGACCCTCAGAGACCCCTCCGTGGTCTTGATGGGACAGTGCGAGCATCGGTTAGGGCAGCAGCTCCCAGCTGTGGCACCGCAGGAAGAGTCCTGATGGTGCTTCGAGCCAGCACCTGCGGTCAGTGCGAGCACGCTGGCAAGCCAGCTGCTCACTGACAGCCAGGCGGGAAGGAATCAGGTCATTCTGCCTTTTCTCTGTGCACTGCATCTGTGGTAACCTGAGAGTTGATAAGGGAAGATTTCTCTTTACAGAGATATGCTGGTTATTTAAATGAAGAAAGAGCGATAGACTATCCCCTCTTTGCACCCTTATGAAATGATGGATCGGGGCAGTGATCATCAGTGGCAAATTACAAAAACAGTATGCATGACCTGTTTCCTGATGGAAGAAATCAGTGCCACCTGTGAACTAGCCTTGCCAAAAATGTGAAGCTGAAATTCTAATTAAGACTCTAGAATACCTGCCAGTTCACAGGCAATGCAGGGAACAGAGGAAGGTGAGTAATGATGGCACATATGTTCAGCAGGCAAAATGCAGCTCTACAGCACAAGTGGGCTTCTTCCACAGGCATACTGCAAGAGGTTTAAAAAGAAGATAGAAGGAAGCCTGTAAATAAAAGAGAAATGCATAGAGACAAATCAGTCATATTATATGATCCTCTATTTGGGATCCCAAATTATGGTGCAACTGGGAAATTTGATTATGACTGACACATTTGATATTAAGGAATTATTATTAAGAAGATTGTGAGCTGTGATGATGCATTGCAGTTGTCTTTGAAAAAAATCCTTTCAGTGTCACATATTATTTACAGATGAAATATCTAGAATCTATTTCAAAATAATCTCAGCAGGAGGAGATAGAGGTTATATATGAAACACTATTGTCTGGGAGTAGATGATTCTTGTAGTTGGGAAGTTTATTGTAGCGGTCATTCTACTTCTTCATAGGTTTAAATTTTTCTGTGACAAAATTTCCCCATGGTAAATTAAGGCAAAATAAAGAAATCTGTAGAAAACCCCTCAAAACATAAGTACCTCAATATAAGAGAAATTGAACTCTAGACAGAAACAGTCCTCTAATCAGTCTAAACTAACCTAATATTCGCCTTCTCCTTCCTAGTATCTGATTTGTCTGACTTGTGCTCTGGGATGAGGTGTATTTGATTTGTTACAGGCAGCTGCTTGGATACCTGTAATTTTGTGGTAAAGGAAAAAGAGGTCTGGAGCCAGGGTGTGAGGGCCTTGATAGATAAATGTGGTCAAGGCCTGTGGGCATTTTGTACCTTGTGACCTGGAAGGCTTGCAAGTGACTGAACGCAAACGGTATTTGGCACCACTTAATTTAACTCTTCTCACACCAGAGCGATAGCAATTGGTGGAAAGGAACCTCCAAAGGCAGGACGGGACTAATCCCAAGCAACTACGGTGAGTGTCGCTGCAGTGGCTTTTTTCAGCTATGCTGTGCTCATCTTCCCTTACCCAGTTCTCAAGGCCTTTCCGCTTGCAGCCAGGGCTGGGAAGTCGAAGGAGTCATTGCCAGTCTAGGACGTTTCCCACTCTGTGAGCCTCCTGTTAATAGAATGGGCGTAAACACCAGATGAGCTTGAGTCCAGCTCCTTGGTGCAAGAGAACGTGTTGTAGCATTCTTGAAAAAACCCGAGGTTTACAGGGAAATGCTTATGGTTTCAGTTTATTCAGCTGTTAATACATTTTTGTTTTTAATGCTGTTAACCTAAATCTCACAGATTGTTTTTGAGACTAGCCCTTTCCTTTGGAATGAAGAAGTCCCACCCTGTTAATTCATGTTGGGGTGGGACATTCATGAAATGCTTGTCCCAGCAGTTTGGGGGGCTTGAATCCTGACACGTGGCTCCTGCCATAGAGCTGCTTTTAGCTGGAAGAAGGAAAAACAATCCATAAAAATCTATAAGTAGAAATTAGCAAAATCCAAAGAGCACGAGATTGGTAAACAAGGTTCTGGGATTTAATTCTTCCGCTTCTTACTAACAAGGTGCTGCTTAGTTAAGACCTTAAGTGCTGCCTCTGGGATTCATTGTTCTCATCTGCATAATGAAAAGGGTTGAGGTTGTCAGGTCACATCCAGGACCCAAATCATTGGACTGATAGAGGTGGCGCAGGCCCTGATTTCTCCTGTTTGATTTGGTTTCATTTGACACATAATTGAGCTCCTCTTAAAGCACAGGAGGAGGGATTAGCAGATGTGAAGGGAGGGTATAGGGGTAAGGGCTGTGCGCTGGGCCCTGCACAGGGGTCCCACTCACTCTGGTCTAGGGTGGTCTTGTTCTTTAACAAAACCAAACAAAGCACTTTAAACATTGCCACATTCCTCTGAATCTCTGTAATTGCAAATATATCTTTATAGCGCGTTCCATTTCCAGTCTTGATCATAAACATCATGAGTGGAAAATGAGCTTCTGCTGCTTTGGATCTGTGTCCTGTGACAGCCCTTTGCTGGTGGGAGGGGTGGTCTCCGTGTTGTACTCCTACTGAGACCCAGGTGCACACACCTTCCCACTGTCCTTTCTGAATTTGGGCAGCACCCCCACCCCACCCCTACGAGCAGGGGAATTGGAATTTGGACATAGGCTGCTTGCTTTTGCATTTTTGTGAGTAGGTTCCTTCATGAAATTCAGGTCATGAATCTACTTGGTTTTGTTTGTATTTCCAGTTAATTGCTTTATTCTTTTGTTTATACTTCTAGTTAATTATGTGTTACTGTGTTATTGTTTGATTTGGTTTCACTTGACACATAATTGAGTGCCTCTTGAAGTAGGCACTGTTGGTTTTATTTTATGTTATTTTTTAATCTGTGCTAAGTAAGGGACGCTGTCTTATCCAAGGCCCTGGCAGTCATGAGTCTGGGTGGTTCACGGGGCGTGAGTGGCTTCAGCAAAACACCCAGGAGTTCTCAACACTGACCTTGTACTTTTTATGTTCAATCTAGTGGCCGAGCAGGCAGAATCTATTGACAATCCGTTGCACGAAGCTGCCAAAAGAGGTAAGTGAGACTCATGCTGAAGGAGTGAAATGCAGTAAAACCCACAAGCTTGGTACAGCTCGGTGAGTTGTGACAAATACATACACCCATAGCACTGACATCCAGGTTAAGATCCAGAGCTCTTCTGTCGTCATGGGGAGGCCCTCCCTACCTTCCCACTAGGGTGTCATTTTAAATTTTTTTTTTTTTGGTGCTGGGGATCGAACTCACAACCTCAAGCTTGCCAAGCAGGCGCTTATGCTACTGAGCTAAATACCAGGCCATGATTTTAATTTTAAAATGCATTCAACAAACACTTTCAAGTGTTTTATCTACCCTGTGCTCCATGGTAGGAACAGGCAAGTAGAGAGACATGGTCTTAATGTCCAAGCCTCAGAGTTGGACCCGGGAGAGAGATGTGTGACAGGTCATTAAACTAGGTATGATGTAGGGCTCACCTGTAACCGCAGCATTCTGGGATCTTGGGCTGTTGAGCAATTGAGACCCTGTTTCAACATAAAAGATTTAAAAATGACTGGAGGTATAGCTCAGTGTGGAGGCCTTGGGTTCAGTCTCTAATAGAGGGAAACAAAGAAGTGGAGCAAATGAAGTGATTAAAGTGAGCGCCATAGTGACCGGAGTGAGTAACTGGGGGCAAGAAGATGTGGACGTCGTAGGGCACAGAATGTAGGATCCTGTTGGTGTGGGGAGGTCTTGGTAGGAGAGGGAATGATCAAGAGGGCTTAGTTTTGGACCTTATTTTGGGCTTTGTCTAGTAGATGAGTGATCTAGCAGTATCTGGAGACGCTGTGACTGTCCTGGCTGCCACCTCTCGGGCACCAGCTGTAGATGCTGGAAAGCCTCCATTGCGTGGCACAGGCCCACTTGGCAGCCCCAAGGCCCGTTGTGCTGCTGTTGGGAACCCCCCGCTGGAGTCACATAAAACCTCAGTGAGCTCGTTTCATTGTTTTTCATCTTTTTGAAATGTGAATATGCAAAAAGAACATTAACTTGTTTAGCATTATTAAACTGATGCTTAAAACATTCCTTATAAATTACTTGGAGTATTAGCTTGAGGATTTTAAATTAATAGGAAGTATTTAAATGTGTTAGAAAGGTAGGTCTGAGTAGGTTTTTAGTGTTTCTTTTCTCGCAAGAACTGAAAATGCACTTTAAATATGAGCAGGAAAAGTTACTGTTTAAAAATTTAGGTATGACTCTTTTTCCCCAAGTTTGAGAATTTCACAAAGAAAAAACAATACATCTGTACCCACATGTATAAATGCCTGAAATGGGTCCATTTAGGCAACCCTCCCCATCGACCTACCATTAAAAATTGATTGTTAATGCGTTCCATAATGACTGGGAGTCGCAGTGTACCATAATAAGTGCATTAGTGGGTATGTCTTATTTTAGACCTGCTGATTAATCCACTGGAAATGGAAATTTATGAAGGATGAAATTGATTTAAAAGTGAAACAGAGAATAAAAGCCTTTTCCTTATGCTTTGTAAATGTAAAACCCCTACAGGCAACCTGAGCTGGCTGAGGGAGTGTCTGGACAATCGCGTAGGCGTCAACGGCCTGGACAAAGCCGGAAGCACTGCCTTGTACTGGGCTTGTCATGCGGGTCACAAAGGTATGCATTTGTCATTGTACGTTGTTCCACCTAAGGGGCCGGGTTTACAAAAGTGACAAGACATCGTTGGCTGTTCCTGTCAACTCCTGTGGACTGTGAGCCAAAACCCTGGTCGGGAGGCTCTGCACACCCTGGGCGGAAGGTCAGCTTGGCTGTGTGCGTGCTACTCTCACTGGAAAAGCCAGAAACTTCCTTTCCTCTCTCAACCTAGATGGGTTACTAGAAAACAACAACAATAGGAAAGTAAATTGACTCTCTGATCTTAACGGGGAAAGGGCAAATTTGGCTTCTGTAGCTTTGCTTTTTCTGAGATACACTTTTATGATTTGTTTTACATTAAATGTAAACTGTTAAAAGTCAAGAGAAAGCACCTGCCTAAGTTTGTGATTCAATTAATACTTTCTCTGTTACAGTCAGAAGTGACAGATCGAGCTTCTGGATCTGTTTTATCCTGCTCAAAAAATTGACCGCTTTCTGCCTTTCCCTACAATGTAAAAATCACCCCAGCAATAGGAAACCAAGAGCCAGCAAATTAAATGGGATAGCCACGGGACAATCTGTGCCTCCCTAAAGAAGCCTATTTCCTTTTAGCTAACAAACTTAAGTTGCTTATTTGAATACTAAGCCTTATGCTATAGCAAATGTAAAAATATTCTTATAATAGATGTCATATGAAAATGCAAAAGTGACTGAAAAAAGTTTTTTTTCCTGAAATAATTCTTCTGCTTTCCAGATTCTTAGGTTTTTCTATAGATAAATTTTGAGAACATTGTGATAAGATTTTTTTTAAAGGTCCTGCTAAAGAATCCTCTTTTAAAATTATCATGCCTAGTTTTATCAGCCTTTTACTTTTTATTAAGAAATATCTTTTCCATTTGAATTTCAGACATAGTGGAAGTGCTGTTTACTCAGCCGAATATTGAACTGAATCAACAGGTAAGACTGCTCAGTAAGAAGAAATTATTGAACACACATGCCTTTGTTTTCTTTTTGGTAGAATGCAACTTGGTTTTGTGTGTGTGTGTGTGTGTGTGTGTGTGCCGGGGATCGAACTCACAGTACAATGCAACTTGAACATGCAAAATATTTCAGTCAGAATACTCTTAAGTGTATAGATTTTCTTTTGGGGTTCTGGTGATAGAACCTCAGACCTTACACATGCTAAACAATCTGTACCACTGAGCCATGACCCCAGCCCTTAACCACATAGTTTTTTAAAGCTACTATTGTATTAAAATAAAATTGTTATTACTATTATTGTTATTAGTGAACTTTTGAGACAAGGCCTCACCGTGTGGTTCACACTGGCATTGAACTTACTGCACAGCCCAGGCTGGCCTCAGACTTGCAGCAGTCCTTCTGCCTGAGCCTCCTGAGTGCTAGCAGTGCAGGTGTGTGCCACTACACATGGCTTTTAAAAGCCCAAAATGCCTACCCCAGGGCCATTTATTATTGTAGCACTCAGTTCTTTCTAGTACTTATTTTTCTCTTGTTGCTGAGACAAAATACCTGACACCCAAAGTAAAAGGAGTAAAAGTTTATTTAGCGCAGTTTGTAGAGGCTTCAGTCTGTAATCAGCAGGCTCCACGTCAGGCGGAGTTCGTGGCGGGCGGAAGGTAGCAAAGCAAGCAAGGGACAACCACAGGTTTTCCTATCCCTTGTATCGTAGCCAGGCTACTTAGGGCGGGTGGCACTCACCTCCTTAATCTGGGTGCTCTTGACTCTAGCATTATACCACGAATGAATGCCAGCACCACATACTGTAGATCCAGCCACCTCTGAAAAATCCCCACGTATGACTGCATGAGGCTTTGGGGGGACATGTAAATCAAAGCCATAGCATGTACCTATCTTTGTGTTAGTAATAGGCTTAGGGAGCTATCTTGTCATACATCATCTTCATATGTAGTTTGTCTTCCCATTGGGTTGGTGAAGGTTGAAACTTGTCTGCCCCGCTTTTTATCTTCTAGCACCCTAACACCCAAGCTTTCCTCCTGTTCTAATTATTTTATCATAGCTTTGGTTATATTATTAGGTGTTTACATTATTACCACTATCTAAGTAGTAGTCATTGTATAACTTTTTTCTGTGCTTTTTATTGACTTTTGAGTATTTTTTTGCTGTTGCTGATTCTTGTACTGTTTTATACTCTGTTGATGTACTGTTCTAAAATGTGCAAGATGACCAGTGACCTCTTTTCTCCCTGGACTCACACTTCCTGCAGCCCCCATCTTCATTCTCCAGTCTGAGCAATTTGGTCTTGTTGCTGTTTTTCTGGGACTCTCCTTTTTATCTGCTGTGTGCCTACTTTTTTGGGTCCTCTGACTTCTTTTGCTAGCAAACATCTTGATGTAGATTCCTGAGAAAGAGGAACTTGGGGTTGATTCGTAGCTGGTCACAATTCTAGGCTGAACATAATTTCCCTCAGAATTTTGAAAACATGCTTCCATGGTGATCTTGTTTCCAGGGTCACTTTGTGGAGGTCTAATGCCATTTCGATTCCTGGATTAGTGAATGCTCTATCTTAATAATACAAAACCCAAGGCGGGCTACTTTTGGAAGAAGTTGATTTGGCGAAGATTTCTGAAGTTCAAAGGCCTGGCAGTGGTATTTGCGTGACTCTGGCGAAGGCCTTATGGAGGATGGCCACTCAGTTATGGGAGTGGCTGACTTACATTCTCTGGCCTTAGCTGCATCCAAGGAGAGGGGCTATGCAGTGATCTCTACCAGGGGCAGCAATCTAGGGGTCTATCTTAGAATTCTGGTAACCAGAAACGCTTATTTTACTCTCTTACTTTCAAGTAGCATCCTTTTCCTGTTTCATGACGTAGTATTATCTTACAAACACTGATATTTCCACTACAGCCTTATAATGTTTCTGCTCTTCACTGTGCCATTTTCCCTCTGAGAGCCGTTTATTTGCTTGTTTTGGTCTTTCCTCATCTGTTGTCAGCTCTCCTGAAATACCTGGTGTCTTGATGCATCCATTCATTCATAAGTGGGACTGGCAGCCGTGTGGGCAGCCGGCTGGCGTGCCTCTCCGCAGGGTGACGTGGGGAGGCTTCGGCCGCTTAACTGGAGCACACTCACATGCATATTAAATTCCACCCACCCCTGCCACGGGGTTGTCCTTCTTATACCTGTGGAGCTTGGAAACTGGCTGTTTCCTCAACCAGGTAATCTGCCGTCTTTACTGGGTCACCTGGCAGCAAGGAGGCCCTGGGGTTCCAGTTACTTCCTAGTGCACATTCAGACAGCCCCTGCTTTCACCCCGTACCTCAGTCCTGCCCCGACACTTACAGGAATCTGATTTGTTATCCTCGCTAGGTTTCTATGAGAACAGACCTGCTTGCCTTGTCCTGGTTTCCTTTGAGCCTGTCTCTGCCGTGCCAGTTTCTGCCCCTGCATCCCACCCATCTCCCCAACACAACTCCTCTCTCATCGCTCGAGTCTCCTTCCTGTCCCCTTTGGAATCCGTGTGGCTCTGTAACTTGGTTTTCATTTTAGGTTTCGGTAGATTAAGGCCTGCATTCAGCTCATCTGTTTTGAAATTTCTACTTTTCCTTTTGGTCACTTTAGAACAAGTTGGGGGACACAGCTTTGCATGCTGCTGCCTGGAAGGGTTACGCAGATATTGTCCAGTTGCTTCTGGAAAAAGGTAAAGTTTGTCCTGAATTTGTCTGGTCTCTATTCGCCCTGAAGAACCATACAATTTGAAATAGCAGGAAGAATAATAGTATCCTTATTTGGAAACAGACTTTTTAATTTTTTTTTTAATTTTAAAGAGAATAAAACCAAACAATATAAAACAAAATAAAGCCAATGAAAACAAAAGTGAAAGCAATACAGGACTTCAAAACAATAATAGGAAATCAACACTGACTGTCATAATGCCTTTTATTATCTTCAAAATAGCTACCTGTACCACCAGATATAATAAAATCAAAAAACAAAACAATAAAGCCAAACCAAACAAAACAATGAAAATGATACAGGACTTCGAAACAAGGTAATAGGAAATTAGCAATGGTTATCACCTTCCCTTTTTTAGACATGAAGCTGAGATTTTTAAGCCCCTATTCTGTCTGTATTACAAAATGGTTAGGGTTGGGTGACATTACTGGGGTTTGCTTATGTCAGTTTTTATTATAAAGTAAAACTTTTGCAGTTACATACTTTTTAGAAAGAACTCATTGTATATATGCACAGGATTAGAGGGCCTTAGAAGAAAAGGGTGTGTTTATACAAGTAAGGAGGAGATTTTTGTCTTAGAAAGTTGCTGGGGAAACGTTACAAAGGTCCTGTGGTCAGGAGAGTCATAGTAGGTCAGAAGAATGTTAGAACTGCCCTGACTTACTCTGAGCTGAGCAGGCACCTTGATCTCATTTTTTATGAAATTCAGAGGGAACAAGGAAATCATGGCCTGATCATCCATCCACATTTGCTGCATAAGTATTAACCCTTACAGAGGGCCACATATCTCACCCTATGTTACACCTTGAATTACACCGTGGCCCAGAAGGATGTAATGTAGCGGGAGCCCCAAGTCATAAATTAGGAAGTCACCATCACTAGGGATCCTTGGTTTTGAATTGTAGGTACAGTTTTAAATTGTAGGTATGGTGGTGATGTGAGCTTCTGTTCTAAAAGCTCAGACACGGTGAGGGCCACTGTGGTTACACTGAGGCCGTTTGCACTGCTGAGCCCTTGCAGCCAGGCTGTCTGAATTGAGGTGAGTTGCCCGCATAAAATGCACACCAGATTTTGAAGATGTAGTGAAAAAAATAAAATACTCCAATAAGTTGATGTGATTACATGTTGAAGTAATAACATTTCAGATATATTAGGTTAAATAAAACTATTAAAATTAATTTCATGTTTCCTAGATGTGTTAGATAACTAGAAATTTTTTAGTTTTATGTATGGCTCACCTTGTATTTCTGTTAGCACTGATAGAGAGGAACTCAACAGGTAACTGTGCTTGTACGCTGGCATGTAACATGTATGTGGTGGTATGTGCACGGACACGTGAGGCAGACGGGAGCGCAGCCCACTTGTTATAGACAGTTATCTCTGGAAAAGGGAGAAGATGGAGAATGAAACCTGAATTATGCTTTTGTTGTTTCTCAACAACAAAATGCTTTTTAGTGTTTCTCATTATTAACAATGCAAATATATTAAAAATTCTGATGTAATCTTAAGTGCAAAGACAACATGAGTGGAAGAGGGCTTGGGGACAGTGAGTTGGGAACAGTGAATTGTCTTCTGGTTTTATTGTGTTCTGGTTTCTGCTAGTTTGCATGAAAGTAAAATTAAAGATATAAAATATTAATCCCTTGAAGCTCAATCCAGATGGTCTTTTCTAAAGACGTTTGAGTAGAATAGGCCAAGGGCGTGTTGAATTTAAGCTCCACAAACTTGCCCAAGCACTTGTAGCCGTGTGAGAGAGTAAGTGCTGATTTAGGCTTCCTCGGGGGCGGTAACTGGCTCAGAAGTCCACTTGCAGTTCTGCAGGGCCTGGAGGGAAAGGCAGTGTTTCCGTGGAGTCTGATTATCACAGGTGTAGCAGTGAGCTCCGCATCAGAGATGCTCACATACACTGTTTTGATCCACAGTTGTTCTCTGGTTACTTTTGCCAAAGCCATCAGTCTTGGTGGAAAGAGCATTGGCTGTTTCTGTAGTCTTTAAAACGCCTGACTTACCTTTCTTGTGCTGGGAAGGTGCTAGAACGGACTTGCTGAACAACGAGAAGAAGCTGGCCTTGGACATGGCCACCAATGCTGCCTGCGCGTCACTCCTGAAAAAGAAGCAGGGAACAGGTACTTGGTTTAAATCTGCTTTCTCTCCTGTGCCCTCATGACTAAGATTTACCAGCTCACCACTGGGGGGAAAAAAGTTCCTGCTTGAGAAACTCTTCAGATGGTTGTGCAGTGTGATTGTAGTCCTCTAAATCAAAACCTCCAGCATACAACACTCTCAAACAAAACAGAAACTTGGGCCGGGGATTTAGCTCAGCTGTGTAAGCGCCTGCCTGGTAAACATGAGATCATGACTTTGATCTCTGGTACCAAGAAAAAAAACCCAGAAGCTTGAAGAATTGTGAATCATTCGCGATTTTCTGTGTTGTTCCTTGCAATCAATTTCTAATCACCCTGCTTTTCATCACATTCCTTTTCAGAGAACCGTGGTCTGCGTTCCTTCATTTCAGATATATACTGAGTGATTATGGATAGTTATTTAAATTAAGCTTCCATTAGCTCCAAGATTATATTTAAATGAGGGTATCAATAAACTAAATGATTCTAGACATTCCTAAACATTTTGGAATTTATTCATAGTACTGTGGGTGGTTTTCAAAATACAGTTGAGGTGTACGTTCTTAAAGAGAAAAATATCTGTCGGTGT
Organism: Dolichotis patagonum; assembly: GCA_004027295.1. Lineage (NCBI taxonomy): Eukaryota > Metazoa > Chordata > Mammalia > Rodentia > Caviidae > Dolichotis > Dolichotis patagonum. Next base: position 78,015 of record PVJX010005342.1, read on the forward strand.
GGGAGAGTAAGTTTAAAAGAAGGCAGGAAGAGAGTTGGGCTGTTGTGGAAGAAGATGTTAAAGCACAGTTGCATGGCTGGGACTTTTGGCCTCCAGCATGTAGTCTATGCAGGTTTCCTCCCTAGATTGACCCTTATGCATCCTGGCAGGATGCCATGGATGCTTATGTGTGCTGCTCCTCCTTTTCTTACTGTTCTCTACCAGTCCTCCCAAGCCCAGAGAGGTGGAAAAAGAAGGGTAGGAAGAGGTTTGGAGAGAGGAGACATTAGGTCCCTTTTTTCTATTTGTCAAGCCTTACTCTATTGTTTTATGTTTGGCACTTTAATACCACTTTAAAGTATATGCCAACAACTGGTACTTTATTTATTTATTTTTACCATTTTGTAGAAAGAAACTACTATAACTGATTTCTCAGAGACATTTGTGTTGCTAACCGTCACCCATACCTTTTCAGAGCGGCTTTGAGTCTAAAGTTTGGCTGAGCCAGGTGTGGTGGCTCATCTCTAATCCTAGCTGAGGCCAGCCTGCGCTACATAGTGAGTTCAAGGCCAGCCTGCGCTGCATAGTGAGACCCTGTCTCAGAAAAACTAAAAGACCAAAAAAAAAAAAAAAAAAAAGGCTTAGTTGCCTTATGTTGGTAGAGAATCACCAAAAAGAGTTTCTAGAAACCAAATTTCCATTATGGAGGCAAAGGGTATTTGTTTCCAGGTTAACGTACTGACATGGAGTGGAATACTGATTACTTTTTTGTTTTCAACAATTTAATAGAATTTCTGTTTGTTGTTGAGCCCTGCAAAAGCTTATTTCTCCCCTGGGTATCCCTCATTAAAGTCTCACCTGTTACTCCACCCATGTTCCATTTTTAGCAGAAGTAACACCATGCAACCCCTTGCAAACAAGACCCCTGTGGTCCTGTGTTCAAGGGAGCTTCCCAGAATTATCCTCCATGCCTGTCAGCAAATCCTAACTAGGTTTGTAACAAACCTAGTTATAAACAAATCAAACATTTGTTGGCCCTTTTGTCTTTTCTGCCAGGTTTGTCTTTGTCCCAGACCTTTGTTTTACTTTTCACTTTAGTGTAGATAAGGTGTGAAACATTTATTTATGCCATGAATACTTACTGGCAGAGCTGGTCTTTATTTAACAGTTCATTTACGGAGATGGTGTTTATTAAGAGAGCGAGGAAATGTTCATCAGCTGAGCTCGTGCTGCCCAGGTGCACTTTACTGGGGACTGTGTTTGCGGCCTGCGGGAGACCACTGCTGCTGAGTCAGCTCCTCCTGGCTGTAGGTTGGGCCAGGAAGGAGACTGCACCTGGCCACCTTTCTGGGCCGCTGACTTCCTGCTGAGGAGCAGGAGGAGCAGGAAGAAGAGGAGGAAGGTTTCTTGTGATGGACAAGGACAGTTGCAGACCTCATGCTCCAAAAGCGGACCCAGAAGCCGGCTCCTGAGCAGCTGGAGCTGGGCTGGGTGGAGAACTCTTCTCCCTCTACCTTCCCGCAGCCTTTGGAAAATAGGGCTGCGAGACTGGTGCGCTTTTCTCTGTTCACTCCCTGTGTTCTTAGTCAGCCTCCTTAAATTTGTATTGATTACATAATGGATTTGCTAATGAGATCATCTTGGGGCCTAGCAATGGCAAGAAGTGGATTTTCATATTTCGGGTTTTGCGTTGCTTTTTTTCTGTTTGTTTCATTCCACCAGTCGTGCAGTTTAACGTTTGGATTTGTATTGTGAACCTAGCTGGGACAAGAGTTGGAACATTTGGCCATATACTGTTCTTGACGACCAGCAGGAACTCTATCTAAGCTAGAAGGGGTCCATTGATGGGATTATCCACCTAACAAATCACAGCTTGTATTTTTTATAGGGACAAAATAATATATATGTTGCAGTTACCTGGAAGGTAACTTTGGGAGATGGGCTGAGGGTCAGAGCCATACTGGACTTGAGCCCTGTAAATTTTTTCCCCAGCTTTTAAAAAATAGAGATATAATTTATGTTAAATCCCATGCATAAATCTCAGTTGTTCAGCTGTATGGATGGTTTTACCATGTTTATACCTATTTACCAGGTCCTAAATGAAACTCAATATTTCCCGCACCCCAGAAGCCTCACTGAGTTCTCTGCTTCTTTCACTATAGATTAGTTTTGCCTTGATACAGAGTCACATTAGACACTGATGTAATTTTTGTGTAATTTCTTCCGCTTATGCTTATGACTTGTATGTTATCCATGTGACTGTTTAATTCTTCCACCATTTATTGTTTGTTTGTGTGTCTGTTGGTTGATATGAAATGCTGCTGCTCTGTTTCGGACACGTGAGCCCAGGCCAGTGGGGTTGAGGAAGGGGAGTGAAGGAGGGAGGACCTGACCTCAGCCTGGCGGGCAGTTAGAGAGGTGCAGTTGGTCCCTGGGCGGCTGGCTGGGGGAAGGGTCCCAAGAAGACTGCCTCAGAGCGTAACTTCTGTGCCACATGCATGCCTGCGTCTTGATTCCCTTTTGGACTGGGTTTGCCTCATGACAAGTCACCTTTTTCTTTTTAATGAGGACAAACAAGATTAACATAAAGAACTGACGTAACAGGGAAGGACGCAGAGTGTCTCAGACCAGCGAAGTGTAGACTTGTGGCAGCAAAGCAGATGAGGAAAGAGCATTGCTCCTTGTCATTTGGGCGTTAACCTGAAAAGCTCCATTTTTACTAAATTCACGCAAGGTCGTGAAGTTGTCCTGTCTGCGTTGGAGAGCACAAAATCTATTCCTTCCTGTTCTCCACACCTCCTGGAGGAGAGGAGGACCGGCCACTTGGAGGCTTCTGGCGCTAGCTCAGGAGGGCGCGGCTTGAAGCCGGCCTGTGCCCTGCCTGCGTCCTGCCTTAACCCTCGCTCTTCCTGTGTCTTCCCCCAGCTCCTGCACAGGACGAGTCTCCGTCCTCCCTCCAACTGGCCCTCCCTCTCCTGTTCTTTTTCTCAGTAGCATTTTCCCAAACCTCTAAAGATGGAGGTGAAGATGTGTTGGAGAGCACATAAACCTAAAATTAGCAATAATTCCTTAATGTCTTGTCCTTGTACTAAAGTTGCTGTTTTTCTCAAGACTGATTTATTCTGTTTATCTATTTTGTTTTTAGTAGCTGAAATAAGGATCCACATCTAGTCAGTTTGTGATTGGTGGATGCATTGCAATGTATTTTTTTTTTCAGTACCAGAAATCGAACTCGGGGCCTTGCATTGGACAGGCAGGTGCTGTGCTGCTGAGCTACATCCCTGGCCCTCAATTTATTTTTAAAATCAGTATTCCCTTTTTCTTTTCCCTCTTTCTAGCCTTGCAATTTGTTTATTAAAGAAACTGGATCAGCTGACTTGAATTTCCCAGTGACATTGCTGATTGTCACCCTGTGTTGCTGTGTGTCCTCTGACTGTCTTTGTTAGTTGTGGAGAGAAACTGTTGTATAGACTGTCCTGTTAGAGGCACATAATTCTGGCTATCCCTCTTCCTGTGTGATCCGTGTCTAGCCCTGTTGTGTCACCAGTGGTTACAGAATGGAGACACTGCAGTGTGGTCACTCCCTTCTCAGTTCTTAGCTGGAACAGTTCGTAAAGAATGTGTGCCCTCATCACCTGTGAGCGACCTAGAGGAACAGTTACCGTAGTGAAAACAAGCAGATGCTCGATTTTGCCCTTTAAGACTTTTCAGAGTAGTGAACTGATTTGATTCTCTGTCATTCTCTGAAGGAACCCAGATGAGTTATTTACTGTGTGTGTGTGAACTGTTTGATGTGCTTTCGTCCATTGTAATTAGTGGCTTTATTGATAATCCATCTTTGGCTAGTGAAGGTCTTTAATTTATGTTAGATCCTTAAACCTTTTCCCATGACCTTATCCTTAATACAACCCTAGTTTTATGACTTGACAAGAGCTCCGGGTCCATCTCTCAGGTTTTCTGCCCTGAACCTGGACTCAGCTGTGTCTCCCAAGGCTCTGGGATGTGGTCTTTGGAGACCAGGACCTGACTGTCATGTCCTGTGTTACTGGGGCTCCAGCAGTGTGTCCTTGTTCACATTCTGTTTCCTCGCCACCCTTAGCATTATACTAGAGGTAATCATTTGCTATACTAATTTGCCTACAAGTTTGAGTGGGTGACAGAGATCAGCTCTCCTCCAGTTAAGCCCTTTGGGGTTGATTTAACATTTGAGGAGGTCCAGTTCTTACTATTTAAAAAAAAATTTTATTTTAAAGAGGAAAAAAACTGCAAAATTTCAAAACAAGCTAATAGGAGAATAACAATGGTTAATACATTGCGTATTGTTATCTGTAGTTACTCAGAGTATAGGATATGGGCTTTAAATTATCCGAACAATAGTAGCACACACCTTGTTTTAATGAACTAAGAGAAATTAGTATAACTGTCTTAACTATCTTGTGTGTATATTTTTTATTTTTAAATTTTATTTATTTATTTTTGTTTTACCCTTCCTTTTTTCTCCTGTCCTACATCCCAGTTTCTCTTTCCTTTTGAACAGTTTCTTCCCGTTTTGCAATATCTACTGTACATTTTGGTTAGTTACTTTCAGCTTCTCATGCTAGGTAGACAATATGATGTTTGCACATGTGAGTCTGGTTTATTTCACTTATAAATATAGTCTCAAGTTGAATTCATATAAAATCTCAAGTTTATTCTTTATGGCTGAGTAGTACTCCATTGTATAAAAAGACCATATCATTTTATCCATTCCTCAGTTGTTGGACATTTGTGTTGTTTCCAAGTTTTGCTATTTCAAATTGTGCTGCTATAAACATGGGTGCACATGTATCACTGTGGTATAATGTTTTTAATTCTTCTAGGAAGATACCCAGAAGGAGAATAACTGGGTCAAATGGGACCTCCAATCCTAGTTTTTTAAGGAATCTCCACACTAATTTCCACAGTGGTTGCACTCCCACCAACAGTGGAGAAGGGTTCCTTTTTCCCCACAGCCTTTCCAGCATTTGTTATTGGTTGAGTTCTTGATTAAAGCCTTTTTTTCTGGGGTGAGGTGGAACCTCAGTGTTGTTTTAATTTTCATCTCTCTAATGACCAGTGATATTGAACATTTTTTCATGTAGTTACTTGCTCTTTGTATTCTTCATCTGTAGCTCTATTTGAGAACTTTTTGTTTTCCATTTCAGTCTTTTGCTTCTGAGCATATTTTATTTTCAATGTCTTCTAAAGTGAAAGTGAAGCTTCTATATTTTCATTCTCTTTGTTTTCTTCCGTTACTTTTCTGCCTAGTGACCTTGTCTCCAGATAAGGGCTCGGGCTGTCTGTGTCCTGCCTGAGCTGTGTGTGTCTCTGGCACTGAGGGAGAGGAGGCTGGGATCACCGTGTCGGAGCACCTGCTGCTGCTGTGTTTGGACGTGGTCATGGTGCATGTGGCTGAAGGCCTTGTGTTGGTGATGGGGTAACAGTGCCCTAGTATTCTGCAAGGCTGAGGAACATGCCACAGAGCCTTTGTCAGCCTTGGTAGTAGCAGAAACTTAAATAGGCAGAACAGTTCTCAAGGGAAGTTCATTCCTTGTATCAGAAGGAAGAGTACAGTGTTTTGAATTGTAAAGAGCTTTGAAACTGGAAGAACAAACCTGAGAAATTTGTAATGTCTTTGTTTTCCTTTTTTCCTGTTCCTTTTAGATGCAGTTCGATCATTAAGCAATGCCGAAGACTATCTTGATGATGAAGACTCAGATTAATTTTCTTCTGGAGCTTTGAAACCTAAAACTACTTTTGCTTTTGCCATTCCAAAATCCTGTTTTTTGCCAGAGAGTATTGGTAACTTAAAAAAAAAAGTGTATATGAATGTGTCAGTGTTGCACTGTGTCTGAGTAGAGCGTGTAAATGACTGGTTTTCGTCTTTGGTTTGCCAATAAGTGACTGATCCTTGCTGTATAAAATGCACTTATGTTCACCAGAGTAGAACAAGAAGAGATTATTTCTATTTATCAAGTTAAAGAAATTTTTAAGATTTTTTTTTCTTTAAAAAAATATCAGGATTTTTTTGTTGTTAAGTTCTTTACCTCAAGGATTGCAATATTTTGAATTGATTTTTCAAAGGGAAAAATGCTTATTACAATAATAGACCAAAATACTTAACAGAAAACTGTCAGCACTTTTGACAAAAATAAACATTTTAAGAAACTTTATTCTTTTTGTCTGTTTTTGTTTTATCACTCTGCTGGTTTAAAAAAAACTTTATATTCATGTAAGAACTGATTTTATTTTAGTTTTAAATTTTTTTTCCTTTTTTTTATTTAAAGAGAAGAAAGAAAAACAAAACAAAACAGAATAAAGGGTAGCAAGGAAAAAAGGAAAAGAACAACAACAAAAAAACCTAAGAGATTATTAATTGACAAATTACGTACTGACTTCTTGGAAATAGTTGTTCAAATTATAAAGTTAAAACATGTAGACATTCAAACAGTGAGTCTGTTAACAGTTCTGTTCCATGATCTGACAAAAAAAACAGCAATATGGTAATCCATCTTACCCACTCAAATATACATTCAATTATATCAAAAGGGTAAAATTAAACACAACAAAACGGAACAAAGCAGATCACAAGAAAGCAATATAAGGGACATAAATTCCAAAACTAGACAATTTGGAGTTATTCACTCTCTACCGTATTGACTCTTATTTTCTTCCAAATAGTTGTCCATATTGTCACATACAGGGGATTCACATGAAACAACATAGTATGGAATTGATCTGAGCAGGACGAGGAGGGCGTTTCACGTCTTCAACACCAGACAATAGGGAAGCCGAGAATGGCTGTCATAGTGTCTCTCATTCTCCTAAAAACAGCTGTCCATACCTTCATGTGTGTTGAACTTAAAACAAAACAAAAGCTAAAATCACTTTGATCAAAGAATGATAATTTTTCTGGATTACACATCATGACATTATGGAATCAGCACTGGGTACTGTAGTGTCTCTTTTTCTTCAAAGTAGTTGTTCATTTCAACATGTGTTATATAGTTCCTTCTTGTAAACTGTTTATAAGCTCTACACATGCATGAGTCTCTACATGTATATCTATGCTTTCTGTATTAGAGGTGAAAACAAAACAAAGCAAGATAAAACAAAACAATTCCTAGAAAAGCATGAAGCAAAAAAGTCATATATAACCGCAATACAAGGTGATCTACAATGGTTACCATGATGTCTCAGCAGTATATAACAACATTAATAAAAGCGAAGTATTGGAGACATTATAAGACTTCAAAAGCAAGTAATAATCAAACCAGAGTGGGTATCTTAGTGAATCTTTTCATCTTCAGTGTAGTTGCCTATACACTTAGACTTGATGCTATCAATCATAACAGATTTAAATAAAGTCAGTCAATACAAAGTAGCAATCTAACAACCCAGATTCAAATAAGATCAGTCACAATAAGACAGTATAAGTTATAAAGGGCTTCAGATTAAGTTGATAGGAAATTAGGGATGATTACCATAATATGGCCTCTTATTTTTGGGATAGCTGACCATGTCCTCAAGTCTAGCGTAACTAGACAAACTGGAACAGCACGTAATCCATCCAAGCAGAGTGATGAGAATAATGTAAATTTTAAATCTTGCTACCCAATTAATAATATCCTCTGCCTCCCTTTTTTAGACAGTTCCTCCCCTTTTACTCCCATAGAGTGCACTGCTTGTTTTGGGTCCCACTGCCTCCCTATATAGAGCAGCTCAATGGACCCTATCTCCTGATCTACTCTGCCTGTGTTTCTCTCTGTTAGTATTTCAAGGCCATGTATACTAGAGATTACAGCCAATCTTCTCTGCCTTATTTCTGCTATTCTGTTTTTCTGCCTTTGGTTGTCTATTTTTCTGTTCTACTCCACGGTCTGCCCTGTTCACTGAGGCCTCTCTGCCATTGTTCCTGAAATGCTTGTATTCTTGTTCTCTCTCTCTCAAATGTCCTTCAGTATTTTTTGTAGAGTTGGATTGGTGGTCACAAATTCTCCAAGTTCCTCTTTGTCATGGAGGCATCTTGTTTCTCCATTAATTTCTATAGAGAGTTTTGCAGGATACATCAGTTTGGGCTGGAGGTTGTTCTCCTTCAGAGCTTGAATTACTTCACTCCAAGCTCTTCTTGACCTGATGGTCTGTGTCGAGAAGTCTGCTGTGATTTTGATGGGTTTTCCTTTATAGGTGATCTGTTTCTTTTCTCTGATGGCTTTTAATATTCTGTTCTTATATTGAATTTCTGGGATCTT